>JAOUZG010008502.1:520686-540537 GCA_026289955.1 Argiope argentata | reverse complement strand
TTCCTACTGATTTTGCCGATATAAAGTAAATTCCTACTGATTTTGCCAATATAAAGTAAATTCCTTCTGATTTTGCCAATACAGAGTAAATTCCTACTGTTTTTGCCAATATGAAGTAAGATTACAGATCCTCTTCTTGCTTAAAAGTAATGAATCGCATGAATTAAATAATATTACAATTTGATTTACATTAAATATTTAGAATAAAAAGTTCCAATAATACTCAAATTCATTTCTTTATAGTTATTATCATTATCATTTGCAAATGTGTAATTTCGCAGCTGCAAATTCAGTGGCACATGACGAATAAACAATTACCAGTGTAAATAGTTACATTTTCACCTCCTTCGTCATATTTGAATTTTTAGATTTTAAAAATCTCTCTTGTAATTGGTCTATCCCATGGTCAAAGTTGGTGAACTGGAGTCTACTTCTCTTGCGTCCTATCGCTAATGTCCTGTTAATCTCACTCAGATATTCCTTTTACTGAAAAGAAGTAACACAGTATCGAAAGCTATTTATGTCAGATGTGAATTTTGATTTTTTTTGAAAATCAAAATTTGCCATGTTTTTTATTTTGAATGCAGTGAGTTTAAAAGACTGTTCATACACATAATAAATAAATAAATGAATAAAAAATCAACCAGTATACGAACAATATCGTAACACCAACTGAAATCCCCAATCCCGTAAACTGCTGGTAAATGATCCCTTGATAAAGAAAAACCATTAGGGAAGTAATTATCTGAGGGAAATAGCACTTAATTTTTTTTAAAGTAGAGCCAAAAGAAGGCACGATTTTTTGAACCATGCGGAGTTCAAAAAATTCTTTTTTTTTTTACAGGTCTCAACATTTCCATTTCTTTCCAAATTAGTGAATAATAAAATTACCAATCTTGTATTATGACAAGAAACTTTTATAAATATTTTATTTCCCGTTTACTTTAAAATAATTTTGCACAATGGTTTTTAGACAAAACATATTTAACCTCTGCTTATTTTTTCTTTGAAAGCTTCTGCCCAAATTCAAGTACAGGATTTTAAGCCTTTTATTTGAAAGTCAAATTATTGCAAAAAGTTGTATGCACTGAATTTTAGAAGAGATACTTGTTATTTAATCATAATCTATGTCTAAAATTTATTGCGTGTGAACATGTCCACAAAGTGTTTTACCTTTAAATAGCTTTGTTAAAATTCATTCAACAGCCCAAAAATATGAGGCCAACAACTTAAGTCTCGTTATGCATGTACTTTTTAAAGTTCATTAGTCGTTGTTTTCAAAAGAATGGAACAATGAATGATTTTGAAATACGTAGAAAATAAAATTTATTAATAGAGTTCTAAACTTTCACATTTACACAGACTTTATTATGGAGATTTTAGAGAAATAATCTTAATTTATTGTTGAAACCACCAAAGCAGTGCACACTGAAAATAATGCTTATTATAGATAAAATCTTCATAACGAAAATTTATCAGAAACTCAAATTTTCACTTAGAATGTCAATTCAGTGCTTAAAAGAAGAAATTTTAGCACTCTTCATACGCTCATTGTTTATAAATTTAAGCTGATTCCATCAATTAAACTTAGTTCATAAAATGCTGAAGATTTTTAAGCATCCAGTAATGTAAAAGTGTCTATCAATCGAGTAAGTTTATTTAAAATGTTTATAAAATCGCTTTCAAAGCAATGTAGTTAAATAAATTTTGTTTAATAAAAATCACTAAAAATAAATTAAAAACCCAGAAAAATGAAAGTTTATCTGTAAAGCAAAACAGATAGGAAAATCTTGAAAAATTTGGAATTATGCATTTGAACATAAAGAAAATAACTAACAAAATTTCAATGACATGAAAACTAGTCAGATAATATTTTGAGCAAAATATTAACATCTTTTATAATAAGTATAAACATTCTATCGAAGATCTAAGCAAGATAGTATAATATTCATAATTTAATAGCGAAAGTTAAAATTTTCTAACCATTTCTTCAAAACCCTGTTTTATAATAACTGAGTTTAGTAAAATTCAATAATTTATGAAGTTAAAAACTGAAGTAATTATTACCCCCACCTTCCATCAAACAAAGTATTTTCAGATTACATAAAATGAGGAATTTATTTATATGATATTCATTTTTATGAATTTTAATTTTATCGAATTGTATTTAAAAAGTAAATAAGTAAAATTGCAAACTTTAATTTAATTCTGTCTGTTTGATAGATTTTGTTGTACTTCAGAGCTAACAGTAAGAGTAAAACAAAAGTAGTGAGAATTCTTTCTTCAATTTACAGAAGATGAATTGATTTCTAATAAAGTAATACTAATATATACAGCTTACAGTAATGCAACAAAGAATTAGGAATAACATAAAAGAATGAATGAAATTTCACAAAAAGGAATGAAATAATTGAAAAGAAATAATAAAATTTTAGAGAAACAATTTTTTTTTATTTGAATTACAAAATGCTTTATATTTTTATATCTTATGGGGAACCCCAGAATCTCAATTCGCTTAGGTTTGTAGTAAATTGAAAAGAAGTTTCTAACAGCATTTTATTGTATGTGAATTTTCAAATAAAGTAATGCCTCTTTCTTGTTGCCTTTGAGCGATTCAAATGATAAGGTAAATATCATTACCTCAAATGTTAATTTTAAATTACCTATGGAAATATTTAAAATTTCTCATATTATTTCAAAAACTCAAATGATTTAAAATGCAAAATCCTAGGTATTTTTATTAAAAATTAGTCAGAAGTGTATATTAAACTCTAAAATTTAAAGAAACGAGAGATGAATAGTCCACGTCCTTCAAAATTGCTAAAAATAAAATAAAAAGCAACAATCAACTTACTATTTATTTAGGTTATAGATATTGGACGTTTGTCGTTTGAATTTTCAAATTAGAGTACAATGGAAAGTATAAGTACATTTTTCTCCTACATTCAGATAAATAATTCAAAATATTTTACGAAAATATTGATGCATTCCACAAGATGATGACGTGGGGTGAGGTCTGATCATAAAACTTTATTTATTTATTTATTTTTCTTCTGGAACATGTATGAATACCAACTTAAATGAATTTCGATTCTTTTATTTTGAAAAAATACAGAGTTTCTGATGAAATATATGTAACGACGCCACAAGGCAAGAAGAAAAATTATTTAAGTGGCCTTTAACCCTTTATCTACTGATGGTACTTATAAGTACAATTTAAATCTGGATTATATTTTCGTATTATGACTATGGTATTCTAAAAAACATGAAGAATGTAACCCAAATAGCAAGAAGTTAATGTAAGCTAAAAGTAGGAATGAAAAAGATTTAATTAAGATATTTCTATTAATTAAAATTTTTCTCTTGGGTTCTCTGGGATTATTCTGCAAAAACCCTTAACTACTGGAACAAAAATGAAGTTGGAAAATTGATGGCAACATAATTCAGTAGATAAATGTTAAAAAGGTTTTACATGTGATTATTCAGAAACAACTTGATACACTCATTGAATAATTTTTTGCTCTAATTTAATAAAACAATAAAACACCTGACCATGCATTAGTACTGTGAAGATTCAAAAATATTTTTAACGTTTTTGTATAATTTTTTTTATTTGATTATAAAGATTAAGCGGTTACTGCAATAGATATGACTATATAACATCTATCCTTTTTATAATTCAGATACGCAAATATTTTCAAATACTTCCTACTATTTGAAAAACATGTACAAAATGTTATAAGACGAAAAGAAGGGCTAAGTCTAGCTTTAGCAAACACCTTATTAAGCTTTCTTTAATAATGTTTGTTTCATTTCAATGCGGCTTTTATTCCTAAAAATTCTGACAATTCATGAAATATAAATCACAAAAGTGCAAATCTTTAAAAATAATTCAGATAGTACCTTTTAAAGAATTTGCCAGGAATTTTAGTTAAATTTCATTTTATATGCATTTTTTTGCCTTGAAATGATAACTTACCAAGCATTTTTCTATCTGAAAAACTTACCAACTCCCTGCATATGATGATTTCTTGTAGTTTGAATTTTTTTTCTTTCCATCGCGTGACTCACATTTCCTGCATGTAGATAATTAAGAAATATCCATGCATCTAATTTTAATAAGAAAAATAAAAACTAGTTTGAGCAAACACCGGCTATCCTTTTTTTTTTCACTCAAATATTTTTTCTTATCATGTCTTTGACATTGCTCTTGTAGTGATGTCAAAGACATCAATTACAACACATCTTTTGGATAAATAACAGTTCATCCACTTCCATAAACTCCATATTTGTGAAAGGGAGATATCATTGTTTTTGACCTATCTGTGACCTATTTCAGACCATCTTTATCTTTTTCAATGTAGCGTCAAGGAGGGACCTTTTTACCTTACGAAACTTAGAGGTTGAGGTGAGTGTTCATGTCTTGGTTTAGAAGGACAAAATTGATATAACTCTTTAGTTAGAAATGCATTTTATCCTTCAAAAAGCAGAAACTGAACATATTGCTTCAGAAGTAGAGCTATTTTTATAAAAATGCTGTTTTAGTGGTAATATTATATACCGTAGATTCTGTTACTTTAGGTGATAATTCTATGTGTTATGTGTCGTAATGAAGTAGATATTTTTAAAAAGTGTTTAGCCTTGAAATCATTTAAGAATGTTGAAATATGGCTGCCTAAGAAGTAGTAATGCACATAATAACAATGTTAATATACAACTGCATATTCAAGAACAAAATATAATAGGTATTTGTCGTTTCTGAAGCCGTAGATAAAATTTAGCAATTTGTATTTAGAATTAAGTCTATTTTTAAAAAAATCTAGAACTGTGTACTTTTTCTATACTATCTAAAATAAAAGTAATAAATCAATAATTTTAGATTTGAGTAAAAAATTAAACAAAATTGTAGAAGTCAATGATTGAAACGTACATAGATTTTATCTCTAAAACAATACACATTTCTTGTTTTACGAAAAATATTTCAGTTGAAATCATCAAGATGAATGTCTAAAATTTTATCATCGCCAAAGGATTCAAAATTTATACGTTAGAAACGTGATAGTTTTTCTTTTCGATTTAAAAAAGCAAAAGGAAACAAGGCTGATAAAAAATATTCTTAAATAAATGAAACACGTGGTGCTTCCAAGGGTAGGAAAGGAAATAAGAATCAAAAGAAAGAAAACGTGGCATTTTGAGGAAGTAGTAATCAAAGAAAGAAAACGTGGCATTTAAAGGAAGTAAGATTCAAAGGATCAGAATTGATAATTTAAATGTTGCATAAACTGCAAAGTATTAATATTCAAAAAAGAATCAGTTTAAACAACAGTAAAATGTCGGTATTCAAAATTACAGCTTTTTTTTTATTTGCTTTGGACATTATTTCCTTTACTTTGTATACTAATTAAACCAAAAAAGTTTAAATGAAACTAAAAAAATAATCGATTTAAATGAAAATTTTCCTTTTTAAATGCATTTCTTCTTGAAAAAAAAATTGGACATTTCTACTTTGATTAATATAATATTTTTTCTCTTGCACAAAGGGGAAGGGGAAAAAACTGAAATATCGTTTTATGCAATGTTGATAACGGCTAAATTTGAAATTTTTAAAAGATATATTTTTATATATATTTGAATTATGTATTAAAGTGGGAAATATAATTAAAGTGTAGTCAGGACATTATAGTCGATCAACTTATCTAGATTTCAGGGAAAAGGCATCATTTCCAGATTTGAATTTTATAAAAATTTGAGAAAGTTTATCTGATCACGAGAAAGATTGTTTAAACTATTTTATAGATAATGCGATAAAAAATTTTGTTTCCTCTTTGAAATCTATTAGCAGATGGATTAAAGATGCAATTTGATTTGTTTCGAAATTTTCAACTTATCTTTCTTGCAAAAAGAAAAAAAATCCATAATATAGAGTGGGACTTTATAACAAAGCAATGGCTTTTTAAATCTACCGTATAGGAATATTAAATGATACTCAATAGATTTAAAAACACAATATTATACCAAAATTTGCTTTAGAGATGAGGTATTAGAAATATTGAATTATTGTCTTTTTATGGTACAGAAACCAGTAATGTCAAGTTGCGTTAAGATGAAGAAATTAAGATTAAATGAAATATTTTACTGGCATAAGCCAAATATTTATTCTATATTACATCTAAACATCAACTATATTACACAATTTTTATAAATTTTCTTAATTTATACAACTTCCGAATTAAATATTTTCAATTCCGACTTAGCTATGGCCTCACCAATAAGCATTTATACTCTTATAAAAAAACCAATAAGCATTTATACTCTTATGTAAAATAATTAACAAGCAATATAAAAAAAAATTAAGTCAATTCCTACTTAGTTCAGCTAAGAAAAAAATTTATTTTAGTTCCTTTTTATTAAATAACTAAAATTAATATAAATAATTTATCAAGAAATTAAGGATTTCCGCAAGAATTGAATTCGCATTCTTCACATTCAGGTGAAAAATACTGAAATCCTTGCAATTGCTTCCTGAAAAATCTTTGCATTTTATCTTGCATTTGCCTTTATCCTTGCATTTTAAGCTACTGCCTATTGGTTTCAATTTTCATTACATACTGCTAAAACTCTATTTAAAGTATTAAAAATTAATTAAATTTAATTAATGAATTAATAGTTGAAAAACTGTATTATCAAGTGTCATCCACTACAAATTTTAAAAAGTGCATTTGAATTTGAGGGGATGGATAAAAAGTAATTTATTAACGATTGAAAATTTGAACAAGATATATATATATATATAGGGAGAGTGTGAACTCATAGTAGTAATTGAAAAAAGAGTAATCTCATGGAAAAAATGTTAATTTTTATGTTAATTTTTATGTTTATTTAAGTAAGATCAGTTAGAAACTTCCATTTAATGCCCATTTTTCAATAAAAATAGCTAGATCAAGTACGAAATTAATTTATTTAAATCGGGACTTTGGAATCAAGCAATGACATTTTAAATCTGTTAATTTCGATATATTTTTATATAAACTTATAAAAATATTTTTTAAAAATTCCGCACCAACACATTTAAAATATTTGCAAAAGCATGAATTTCCTCATCTCTTTACCCTACCATGATTACCGTACCTCTTAGCCATAATTACCATATCTGCCAAAAGTGACCACCAAAAAAACTTCCTGTACTGGCTGTGTCAGTCGCTGCGACCGACAAAGTCATATAATGAAGAAAATGGCTTTTTCGTTATCATTTGGTCTAGAAGGAAAGAACAAATTACAAGAACAAGACATTCAACAACTAGGAGGTTTAAACGGTGTTAAAATAATTTGGTAGTTTACATTCTTACAAATTTCCTCTTGACAAACCAGAAAGCAAAGGAAGATTAATTTTGTTCGGAAATATAAAGAAAAGAAAACATCTTTCTCTGTCTCCAAATCTCTTTCTAATTTCATAAATGTTTGAGTTATGAAGGCGAAAAAGAGTAGAAGAGAGCAAAGTTGATGGAAGTTTCATATGAGAATCGCATACTTCAATGAAGCTGAAGTTAGAGGGTTGAAAATCACTTTTCATTTCCTAAGGGAGTTAGGGGAAATGGGAATTTTCTCCCCTCAAGTTTGATGACTCATCTGTATAATCGATCGAAACTTTCCCCCACCTTATAACAAGCCCTCGACGGTCGAAATCCAATCCGAATTACTCCAGTTACCATGCTTACAAGACAGCATGGGCAAAGCATTACGCCGGTAACTAGGAAATTTGATCAGATAGGCTGTACAGAAATTCTTTCCAAGTCATGCCATGAGAATCAAGAGAATAATTAATTCTTCCAGGAGTGAATATACTTTAAAAAACTCGTAAAAAATCTCCAAATAAATTTTTGAAGAAATGCTTAATTACGTTTCTGTGCTGTTAATTTAGTAAGTAACTGAAATCTCACTTTAGTTACACCACAGATTTTGGGAGAAGAAATTCTACTTTGTTTATTACTTAAAGAAATTAATTATACTTTTATTTCTTACAGTTCCGTAAAGTTATCTTCAAACTTTTTTTAAAATTCTTATTCCATAAGGAAATATAAATTTCCAATTACGTTTGCTGCAAAATTGCAAAACATTTTTTTTTTCAATTTTAATGTTATATGAAATTCTCCTCAATTGTTTTTTGTATCACGATGTTTGAAACGTTTTAAATCTATAAATCGATGGTGTCAATTCTTGTGACATCACAGTCATGTGAAAAACGTCAACTGCATGTGATCTGACAGCTAAGTTTGTTTCGTTGTGCTATGTTGTAATACTACCAGCTGGAAACGAAGGATGCGCAATGGATTGCAAAACTAATAGCACGTGAAGTACTTGACTTGGGACACGTGAGCTCGAATTCACTCCATCTCAAATAAATCTTGAGTTCATAGAAGTTGTTACTTTTACACAGAATCACTAGAAAAATTATTCTTGTTTTCTTTTGATCAAAACTGAGAAATTATAAAATTTTCCTATTTGTATCGCTATTTTGCATGATTCAGTGATCTTATCTTCGCCAAATTTTTAATGTGCGATTTCCAAGAATACTTAACATACTTTTGTGGTAAAATAATTCATTCCTGGATAAACAACATTTCCAGAGACTTGATCAGAGTTGCTCGGAATTAAAAAAGATCCGAGCAACGTTCTTCCTAGCGCTCAGTTGCTCTGTGGCAATGAAGCAGAACCGATCTGGAGTCCAACTATTGCACTTTTGTCTTCTCAGTTCAAAAAGAATAATGGAACGATGTTGAATGCACACGAGATCCAAAGTCAGATTCATTATTAGATTCCAGAACGAAAGAAGGAAAAAGTATTGACATAGTAATCTAGATCTTCAATGTTTTCTAATTAACTGTTTACACTTCCGTGTCAAAAAGTACGTGCCATGCCACTGGAATGAAAACTTCCGGTAAAATCTTTCCGCTCCAGCTGCCTGCCTAAAGCGGAAAAACAATGATTATCCTACGAGATAAACTGGTATTAAAACAAAGTTTTAAAACTTCCGATTCTACTCATTTTTTATCGCATCTTCCTATTTCTTTTTAATCTCTTTCAGAACTTTCCCTTTCGTTATTTTAAGTGGCAATTCAGCCAATAAAAGATTTTTTATGCTTGTTTTTTGGATTATCTTTTTCGTAATACATTTGCATCTGATTTCCATTTTTCACATTGTTTATTTATATCTTAATTTTAAGTTTAATAAAGGACACTATTCCATGCTAATCAGGCATTAAGAGATAAGTAAAATGCTATTACAGCATAACTTTCTTTTGCAATTTTTTGTGCTTATAATAGGAAGGAAAACAAAAGTTAACAAAATTGGGGAACAATCAACAATCTATCCATAAATATGACGGCAATTTTTGCATTATCTAACACAGGAGATAAATAATTTATTTCCTATAATATTTATTAACTTTACATTTAGAATTACGAAAACTTAATTTTAGAATAACGGTAAAAAAATCAATCATGCACTCAAGATTACTGCAAGAAATACTAAGGATTTGTTAATGAAATAGTGGTTATATTTTCCTATAATTCATTTATAAACTATTAAATAATATAAGAACTTTACTCTGGCAATGAACAAAACTTCTTTTTTAAATGAAGATTAACGACAGAAAAATTCATGATCGATGCTGTTCTTTTGATTCCCTAATGAAATATTACAGCGAACTCATCGAAATTAAGCTAAAATCTGTTATATTCGGCATTTACGTCAATATTTAATATTCGGCGTTTTAATTAAAATATTAAAATAACAACTTTTTTCAGCTTTTAGTTCAATGGGAAGCATAATTCGATAATTAACCAAGAAGATCATCGCATGACATAATTTTAACTTGCAATTGGTGATTGCAGAACGAATGTTTCCGTGATGATTGAAATGCGGATTATGGGATAACCACCGGTAAGTTACCTCTAGGCCTGTTAGTGCCTGTAGTGGGATAGTTGAACTACAGTTGTCGTGACAGAACGGAAGCGGGAACAGTGGGCAAATCCTAAGGCTAATACCGGCAACGGTACAACTCCTTTTGTTGTAATAAGCACATCCCGCCATTGGAGGGTTGTATGACAGATGCGTACAACTTCTTTGCGTACTGGTCGTAAAAGTATAATATATCATGTGTAGCTCTTTGAAAAAAAGGGGGAAGGGAGTAATTAGTCTAGGTTTGTTAAAACTTATGGTATTTGTTGGCAAGAGTATTTGGCGTGGAAAAGTATTGGCCTTTTAACTAAATTTTGAGGCTTAAACACAAAGAAAAAACTTTTGTATTTGTGTGCATGTAATGGCTCTGTACAAATAAGACCAGAAAAAAAAAGATTTTTTGTTTTGTTTTGAAATTTTAACTAATGAAAAATTAATAGAAACATTGACTTTTTTTCATGATACCTTTCTAAAATTTTACAATAAAAATAATTTTTACAATATTTTAAAATTAAAAAAATTTAATGATATCAAATTTTTTACCGTATTATTTTTTTCATACTTAATATGTATATCAAAATTTAAAGTCTAAGAACGTTTTGTGGTAGGGACAATTGAAATTTTCATCAATCATTAATCTTAGCTTACTAACAGGATGGCGAAAGGTGGAAAGTATAAAATATACGACTAAATATATTAAGAACGCTTGCAAGCATTATTCCTTCAGAGTCAAACTATACTTAACATAATTCTTAAATAAAAATCTATGAATAAAAAAAATCTAAAATAACAAAATTCAATTCTAAAAATGTGTCACTGAAGTGCACTTCTCCAAATATTAATTGTACTTTCTCAAAAACATCTTTGTGTTAAATTTATTATCTCTACGTTCAAATGTCTATGTTTTAAATAGGCAGATAGACGCATATATATACTATTCACTTTTATTTTTGGAAGAAAGTCTTATTTTGTGAATTAAAATTTTTAGATTAAAGTCAGAATATTCTACACTTGAATTTTTGAATAATTTTAAACGAAAAATTTGAAGATACCTGTCAAATTTAAAGCATAAGCTCCTGTGTTAGAAATTCATTTCTCTCTCTCTGTCTCTGTGTGTGTGTGTGTGTGTGTGTGCGTGCATGCGTGTGTGTTATCTGAAAGTTTATTAAGTTCCTGAAACAGTTTTTATGTTATTTTATGAATTAAAATTGAAATTCAAGATATTTTAACTGTAACATTACAAGAAAATTGCGTAATAATATGGTAGAAAGCCCTTTTTTGGTACTTTTTTAAAATTTTATCCATTTACTATTTATTTCATTTTTATAACATGGCACTGTACTGAATATTATTTTAAAATATTCTGAGTGAGATTTCTTTTGTCTTTCATGACATTTAATTGAAAACCCTGTATTCTCTTGATTTTCCGTTGATGCTGTGAAAGTAGAATGTTTAGGAAGCATATGAAGAATACTTATAATAACTATTAATCACTAAATGCATATGCAGATAAGTAAACATAATATTCTAGTTAGATAAAGAAGTACTTAAATATGACAAATCTCAAAAGAAAGTGATTAGTCAAAAAAATGTAACTAAGAAATGTACACCTCAAATTAAAAATTGAAAAAAGAAATCGAATAAATCTGGGAGAACAGAAAGAATAGTTTGAAAAATTGGGAAATGCAGGGAAAAAATTCTTACTGTGATGTGTAAATTAAAATCTTAAAATTTATTTCGGTAAAATGTTTTTTTAATATTTTTTTTATTTTACGATGACAAACAGAAAATTTTAAATATGTCATGGTACTTCCACTTTGCAGCTGATTTTTTAAAAACTTATATGACATGGAAAATTAAAATCCGTGGATGAAAGCTTTTTTTACTACTTACGGCATATCAAGAATAGCTTTTGTATTTAATTCCTTCTTACAAATCATTTCAATAATATTAACCTCATTTATTTATACTTCCAACTTAATAAACAACTTATATTTAAATAACATAGATTTCAGTGTCCAAACCTATTGAATTAAACAAATGAATCAAAAAGAAACAAAATCAAAACTAATGAAAACGAAACTCTTTCGTTTAATGCAAATCGTAGAATTTATGTAAAGTAAAGTATTTTCTAAAATCTAGGTTATTTCTTCGAAGGGGATGCAGTATTTATATGAGAAGAAATTCACTGATTTTTATCATACATTTTTGACTAAATTCATCTAAAAGCAATTCATGTTTCATCGGAAACAAAGTGGAAACTTTGTTTAATGAATTTTAAAATGCACTATACTGTATTAAACAATAAGTCATTAAGTATTCCAAATTGAGTTAAACACCATGCTAACTTTCGCCAAATCTGACACTTTTAAGATAACGTTTAAAATGTTGCAACCTCTTCTAGAAGTGATCCTTTAACAGTAACAAAACCGCCTTGGAAACAAGAACGTTGATTGACAGTTTTACGACTGGTACGCACAACAAGTGTACGCATCTGTCCTACTACGCATTGGAGTGCAGATAATTCGATTCCAAATCATTAGGCAAGTGAGAACCATGCAAGTAGACCGGGTTTTTTTTATCCACCTACTGTTGGCGCCTACAGGTAGGAAATTTATGTGGTAAACTAGTTCAACTACCTTTCACTTCGTCGGGAACGTGATTGCTGCTTCTAAAACAGTTTTATAAAATAGTCTTCCTTAGTTTGTTCCATAGTACAATTTCAACATTTCTTATTTCTCGTATGGAATTCTCTGCCAGCATCTTGGCACAGAGGTAGCGCGTCTTACTCGTGATCTGGACGTCCCAAGTTCGAGTCCCGGTTAGGACAGGGTTGTTCTTCTATGTTCTATCTGTGAGGCGTGTGAATACACCCTCCCCCTGTAAAAAGGGACTGTGCAAGCGAATGTGACGAGTGTGTAACTAAAATCGTACTTTTGGCCCTAGTTGGCGCTAAACAAGAGACGCTTACTTCGGCTTAAATCCCCTAGGGCATCAGCGGGCTTATCCATGGCAAGTGCCATTAGTAAAAACAACATTTTCTATCAAGTGAGAAATGTAATTTATTTATTTATTTATAGCTACAATTTTAGGTTCACTAAAATATTGTGGAACAACTATAACATTGTTTTTTAAAATTTCTAAAAAAATTTATATAGCTAAGCTTGTTTAATATTGTTTTGCTAATGACATGGTAGTTCATGGGGAATGGGCAAACAGCTATAGATTTAGTAGCGTTAATTCATTTTAGATAATTAAATGAGACATTTTTTGGAATGTGGCAAAAGAGTAATTAAACTATTTATAAATTATTAAATTAAAAATAAACTATTTAAATTATTGTTCAGGTTTCTAATTTTTTATTAGAAAAAGAAAATGTCAGCAGCTCGTAATAAAAAAATAGAATTTTCGGACTAAACTTTACATATATTTACATATAATATTTGTGATCGTATTTTATGTATTTATAAACATTACAAGTAATGCAAATATTAGTGTTATTTACTATCGTATTTACTCATTACAGTTAATGATCATAACTGAAAAGTGAGCAATAAAAAGCTTTGTTTATCAAGAAATCTTTGGAAATATTAACTACATATTTTTAAAATGATAAGTTGCTCTGGTAGCTGAAAGATGTTATTTAACTTGAAAGAGCAAGCACAAAATACGAAGGAAACATTTCTCGATTTTGCGAAAGAAATTAATGTATTTCAACGTGGTAAACAAAACTGTAGAGTCAATTTTATTTTTACGGCTAAATAATTTGCCATTTGTATAAAAAACGCGGTTTATTACAATTAAATTACTATCTAAGTATTACTTTTGAATAAAAATTGGACTAGGGAATGCTTCATTGGATATTTTTTCTGACTTCAGCAGACAGGATCTTAAATTTGTTGTACGGAATGCAACAACAACAATTTTAGGAATAAAATTATTCGATACATTTTGATTTGAATCTTCTTAAGTTTTAACAAGTGATAATTTCCCGAATATTTAATTTTTGGCGGAGGAGATTAATAATGCGGAATTATAATAGTACGGGGGGAAATTCTTTTTTTTTTCTCAAAGTAGTGAGATACAAAACTTTTTGAACCTGTAGCCAGTTGTGAAATATCAACATTTTCTGGTTGAGATATAGATTTAAATTTGATCTTATTTTACGTCATGAATTGCAACCTAAAAGTAAATTTGAAAATAAAGCATTTCAATCTATCATTTGATACACAATATTTCACTTTTTATCAGACAAGAAAAAAATGGAAAAATAACAGCTGTGCATGGAATTCGATAGTTAAAATTAACAACCTTACGTTTATTCTTTAGTAGAGAGAATAGACATGTTAGCTTTTTGACTTGACTTATTATTTTTCGTAAAAAATTAAATCACGCGAAAATTAATTTTTAAATATTGATAAATTTAATATTTGGAAACGCACTTAGAAATTAATCAAATAAAAGAAAATGCTACTCACTTTTAATTCTTAACTTTCTGTTCTTAACTTCACTCTTAAACTTTCTGTTTCTGAACAGAAGTGGTTCTCAACTTTTGTTTCCTTCCATTTCCTTTCATTAGTTTATTCTATTTTTGTTAAAATGTGGCAAAGCTTAATCTCTCTCTCAAACAACCAATCATGCAAAGAAGTTTTTATTAATATTTTTAATGGTTTAAATAAGCTTAAACATTCGAATTAATTTTATAACCTTCGTAAAAGCAATTTTTGACTTTCCATTTTATTTCATTTTTCATATTCTTGTGCATGAAGTATATTAAGAGAAAGTATTGTAATGATCAAAAAGTTTGACCTTGAAATTTTGAAGAACCTCCACATTTCAAACCTCGTCTGAAAAACTTTTGGAGTTAGAGTCCCCCTCCCCCTCCCCATTGTGAATACATTAACTCAAAAACGTTTCGAGCTAGACTCATAGAATTTGAATGCGGTTTTCACACTAAATTTGTAGGTTTCTGTCTACTTTTGAACAAAATCCATTCAGAGGATGTCTGTCCGTCCGAGTACAAGTAATCTTGATAAATACAAAACAAAAAGAATGGATATATAAAATTTGGTTCTCAGATCTAATTTTTAAAGTGTGGGTCTTTATCAAATTTTAAATCACATTCATGGGTTAATATTTTATCGTTCTATACATTCGCATAGAAACGCAAATAAAGAATAGAAAGACTTAGATGTATGAAATTTAGTGTGTGATTTTATTATTAAAATTATAATTCTGAGCCAAATTTTGGATTCAATCTATCTAAAGAAAGGCATCCAAGATGTATATTTGGTTTTTCTTCCCTATTCTAAGACGAATAGAAAATTTAAATTCAGGACTCTGAAAAAAAAAGATTTGAGCAAATGTGCCACTTAAGGTTTTGTACAAAATTCACAATTTTTATCATTGAGAAGGCAATTGCAATAATATTTTCATCAAGAGGTAGATGTGTAAGTTTCAGGGAGATTTCTCCCACTGTAGTATTACTTCCATGTTCTAACAAAAGAAAAAAAAACCTACTTAGAAATTATCAACTTCTCAAACGTAAGATAAATCCAGTTATTCGTTTATATAGCTGAATTATATAGATTAGTTTCAAATGAAGATTATAATAATTTCAATGAAGATATAGTCTCCTGATTGAAGTTTTACCATGTTTATTTTGATATTTGTTATTAATATGTGCATAAAGCAAATGTTCTTAAGAGATCACTATTTTATTGCTTTAATTCTAAGTTCGTGATAATCCTAAGTTGCTATCTCCGAGTAAGTTCACAGACAAGTTTAACTTACATTTTAAAATGGAATCTACAGAAATGAACTTTTATAACTTTTTGAAATTTTAATTTCTTATGTTTTGAATTTTCCATTATTAACTATATTATTTTCAGATATCTTTAACTAGCCCCAAAGGTACGAGTATCAAATGTTGAGAAACTAACAGGTGGTACTACAGGAATATTTCTATTTCTTTCACTTTTAGCTTTATTGCATTGTCTTTTTTGGTAATTCGCTGCTTGTAATTTATTTATGATAATGCTTTAACTAATTTAATTCCTTTTTTTCCAAAAAAAGTCATTTGCTATCATAACACTCTAATTCCAGAGAAAGTGTTTAACTGCATGTAGACATTAAGAAGGTACAACGCCTATTTAACCAAAGCCATTAATCTTGAACAAAGAGAGAGAGAACATGGAGAGCATAATAAAATTTCAGTATTGAACTTGTTGACCATAATTCCCTCAACTTCCTGAACATATAAGATAAACTTATGCAATCAAAACTTAATTGGACCTGCCTTGTTTACGTTCGATTCTAGGTCCCATTTTTTTCTTTCTGGTTATGTCTGACGACCTGTCACCCAATGCAAGAAATCGAAACCTTAACAGCCATCAAATAAATTAGAGCAAATAAATGCTCTGAACAATTAACAGAAAAGAGAAAAAAATGAAGAGCGAAGTTCGTCTTGAGGCAATGTTAAATACAGGTCGATAGCAAAAGCATGGCTGAAACTACTTTCTAGTGTTAGGAATCATATACCCTCAGGACGGAAACCTAGTCACGTTTCTTGAATGTCGTAACCTATCTCTTTCGTTCTTCAGTTGGATGTCTTGCCATGTCCAACCCGGGAACTTAAATAGAGCACTCATTCATCAAAAAACTACACTGTATTTTTTAAAAAATCCAACGGCTTATTTGCTTTAGATTGGTTTTCATTTTCAACGGAAGTAGTTTCTTTTAGCCTTTTATGTAATTCAACCTATGAATGTTTTCTGAGATACAATGTTATTTTTATCCGCTTTGCTAGAAATTTTATACAGCACTCGCCAGACACTCTGAGCTTCATTCCGGCCGGTTGTATGTAAAATTTATGTTTTTATAATGTAAATGTAAAATACGTAAAATGATTCATAACCATTTTTTTTCCTTTCGGATTTATTTTTTAAAAATTAGAATTTATTTTGATAATAATTTCTAATACCATCAAAATACGGATTCTTGATTTAAGAATTTGAAATATTATTCTTCAAATAAAGTTTCCGAAGAATAAGATTCTAGCTTATGAAGATTCGCATGATAGAATTCCTGATTTTGGAATCCTAATATATTATCCGAATTTTAATAATATTTTCTAAATTTATATGGGATTTTTTAATAATACTTTCGTACAACCTTATTAATGCAAACTGTATTATAAGCATGAATCGAACAACGAAAATACTAAGTATATTCAAGGATGTAATTTTAAAGAAAAAAGTCACCATATATTCTTAACAGTTTATTAGAGAATGCGATATCTAGTGAAAACCTGTTCCAAGTAATCTAGATACCCTGTTGCTTTTCCACTTACACCAATAATATCATAATATGATGGCTGTTAATAATATTCGAAGGAATTAGGATACCCAAATTGAAATTATTCAAGATTCAGACTAATTTTATTTAAAACTTCATTGTGAATAGTAGATAATTATTAATTGTATTAAGCCCAGAATACTTATAAAACAAAGTATGAAAGTGAAATCTTCAAAAATTAATTTTTAAAATCATATTTAGCGATTATGTAGGATTTTTTAGAAATGAAATATTTTTTTGTAAATATCCATAACGTTTTAAACTGCAGTAAATTTTCACATTTGTATGGGAGGGGTGAAATAAATACGAAAAGAAATTAAAGGTTTCGTTTGATGGGGGAAAAAGTGAACGCTAAAAAAACATTTATATTATGATAGAAACACCGCCACATGGTTCATTTCCCGGGGAGTGTTAATCCTCCATTGTAACGTCACAAAAATACGGTGGGGTCTTCTTAAAGTAAGTCGCGATTATAGCTTCTCCCGAATGCCGGGTAAACCCTCCTTTGTCAGTGTGATCCTTGACAGCTGACATAGGGGAAAATCTGTCGTTATCACATTGTTTATCGATGAATTATTATGCCCAGTTTGATAGTAAATTACATCTTAATATAATTACATATCGCATAATCAACAGTAAAACAAGCATCAATAGTCTATATTCTGCTCAATAAAATTCAGCATTTAAAACAAAGGTTAGTTAATTACAAAAAGCTATTTTTACAATCCCAAGAATCGTATAAATGTGTTTTATGTTATTGACAAGTGATACAGTCAATTTCATTTTCTCTATGCAGTTACAGCTGCCATTTGCTAGAGCTAGATCATTGTATGCATATTAATTAAAATATATGCATACAAAGGAGGTAATTAAGTCATTTCGCTTCGTAGTAAGCTATGTAGCTTTAAAATGACAAAGGGAGGAACTAGAGAGCACAGATTTGAATTATCATTAACTATCGATATTTCCTCTTCCTGCATTTAGTATTTATTTTATGAAGTACAAAATCGAAATTAATTTAGGATGGTGATGGCGATAACAGGGCGTTTCTTGGTTAGATTTCACCATCGGACTTTAGAATTTGAAATAAAATAAAATAATCAAACTGCTATAAGAATTTTTTTAAGGTTTTAAAATTTATCGTAAAAAATTGTAAGTAAATTAATACCTGCATTTTAATATTGTATATTTTAGTACCATGAGTGAGTACAGTTTTAGGGTAGGTAAGTTATTATTTCATCATTTTTCATTTTGGCCTTCATAATTTCTAAAGCTTATCGCACTAAGAAATTGTTTAGCTCTTCTCCCACGTGTCTTCATGTAACTTGTTGTCCATTACGTAAGAACTGTTGCATGTCCTCGGAAGAGGTCTTTGCACTTGCAAAACCTTGACAAATTTTAATGTGCTTATTTAATTGTATGGATTTAATACAGGTCGATAGCAGTGATGAAACTGTTTACTTGGTTTCTTGTGTTTAGGAGCATTTGCCGCGAGGAACGAAATTCAGTCACGTTTCGCCAGTGTCGTAACCTCTGCTCAGGATCTCTAAAAGATAATAACTCTTCCCCTTTCAGGACACACCTACGAGAAGAGTTCGGAGAAAGTGTTTCGTAGTCTCTCGTATAAAAAAAACCCGCCTTCACAGAAATATTAGTTGTTGAAGCCCTGAGGTTTCTAAAATCGAAATTTTCTTTCTTCGATTTTCTTTGCAGAACGTTGCGTAATCTTTCGGACATGTTTTCTTTCTAAGAATTATAAATTTAATTATGAAACAAAGTTTTTGAGCATTTCTCTGTAGAAGATTCATCTGATTCTGAACACTAATGAGATAAGAGTAAAAATAAATAAATAAATAAATAAAATGTTGAGTTTCTTTTGTTCTATGAATTACTTGATTTTTCCCCTCATGAGTGAGACTCGCGTTTTATTTAACCTTGATAAAATTATCTAAGTATTTTGCCATCACCATGAAAAGTTTTTTCACTACATAAGTTTAAATGCTGTTCGCAATATATTTGAGCTTTTTAAAAAGTTTATCGCGTACATATTATTAATGAATTTCTAATACGCAAATATAAACAATTAAACAATACAGACAATACAATTAAATATGTAACACAGGCAGTAGGATTTAAAACAAAAAAAAAAAACTTTAAAAGCAAAAGCTTCATGGATATTCTTTCAATCAATGCATAATCTTTACAAGTTCATTTTACAGAAAATCAGTGGAAAAATATCCATATATATATATATATATATATATATATTCTTAAATAAAAGCTTAAAGCAAGATAGATGATATTTGATCTTTGGATTTTTCTAACTTTTTTTTCAATAGAAAAATTAGGAACCAAATAATTTGAACTTAGATATTTACAGAAATATTATTCTATTGAGTAAAAATAAATGTGTGTTTCATTTATTTTATAAATACTTTTTGTAATAAAAAATGGTTAATAAAATTTAACTATTTTATATCACAAAAAATGCAGTAGAAATCTAAATCTTATCTGATGAGTTACTCAATAGAATATTA
>JAOUZG010008502.1:475462-520586 GCA_026289955.1 Argiope argentata | reverse complement strand
TATATATATATATATACACAGCAATTAGATACTCTACAACAAGCGCTTTTTTTACACTAATGCATGAGCTCTAACGAAAAGGCAAGAATTAAATGTAATTGGTAGCATTAAATTATTTGATAACAACATTGCCCCATACATTTCTTTTCGGCAATTTCAAATTTTAGCAAATTAATTCTAAATAGCGTGCAATAAAGTGGAACACGCTTCAAAGCGTTTAAGGAATTATTGGAATGCGGTTATTTCTCATAGATATTTGGCTCCTATACATATTAGAGTAATAAGGTTCGCAAAAAAAAGTATACAATAGGCACTCAAGAGATACTTCAACCGGCTTTGTGGCACAGAGGTAGCGCGTCTTCCTCGTGTTCTGGGAGTCCCGGCTTGGGCATTCTTCTGTGTGCTATCTGTGAGATATGTGACTGTGCCCCCCTGTAAAAAGGTGCTGTGTAAGCTACTGTGGTGAGTGTGTAGCTAATTCGTACTCTTGGCCTTAGTTGGCGCTACTTCAAAAACAAGAGACGCTCCTTTCGGCTTAAATCTGCTGCTGTATCAGCGGGGAGCTGGTTTCTAGGCAAGTGCCATAAGTAACAACAACATAACAGAGATACTTCAAAACAGAATTATTATTGGACGAGTAGTTATATTAAGTATTCCTTTGTTGAGGTACTTTTTAACGATGTTGTAAAGAAACAATTATTGTTTCCTTTCCTGTGTAGTACTTGTGTATTATATTCCAGTGGTTGGTATCAATTCAAAGACTCTTTAATTGAAACTTATAAAAGATATATAGAAAATTCTCTCATAATTCAATTTTGAAGTCTACATTTTTTTACCTTGCTTTTGAAACCTTAGTTTTTCACAAAAAATCTTCGGAAATGTTGTATAAAAAAGAGGATAAATTTACATTTTAATATTCGTTACTAATTTTCTTTTCCATTAAAATAAAGAATAAGAAAAAAAGTATGTTATTCTATTTTTAAATTGAGAATGCTCGAGGGTAATAAACTAAAATATAACAGCATGAAAAAAAAATCTCGTTTTCGCAAGATAATTTTTATCTAATCAGATAAATCGTTTGATGCGAGTAATGAATGTGGTAGGTGGGAGGCTAAATTTATAACAATTGTTCTGGGTCATGGGCGGATCCAAAAAACAAGCTCGTTGTTACTTTCAGATTGTGAGTACACATGTAGTAAAAAGTGTGGATAGTAGAGATATGAATAGGTTCGTATCTATATTATTTACAGTGGTAGTTGTTCGTCTTGGTCTTTATTAAGTGGGTTAATATCATTTCTGCTATTATTATTCAAATTATTTCACATTTTAAAATGAATGAAGATTTTTTTTTAATTTATGCTATTGATTATCATGGATTCTATGGCGTTTAGTGTATTATTTGGCACTAATAAAAATAAAAATCAGAGTGTTTTCTACGAAATTTTAGATAAAAACTCAATGATACAATTGCGAAGAAATTATATTCTGAAAGCTATTTGTTGGTTATATATTATTTGATAGTATGATTTTTAAGAAAAAATGTTTGCCTTGAAATAAATGTAAAAGAGAAAAATATCAATGTAGCTCATGTAATGTTTTATTTTAACTCAGAATTCTAATAATCTTGATGAAAAAGAAAATGAAAAGTGAGAAAAATTAAAACTTTTTTTAATTCGTAAAAAATTAAACCCAATGTTTATCAAGATTATATAAATTACTGATATTAAATCAAAGCAACAATTAATTTAAACTATGCAAAAGAATTAAAGGAAATCTGAATGAAAAGGTTAAATAAACTTGCATGTAAAGTGGATGAAACTTGAATATTTTTATGCTAATTTCATTAGACATATATTTTTTTTCTTTAAATATCGATTGACTCATTTTTAAAAAAATGTTTCGTTTATATCAAAAACAGTAACTCGTTTAAATAACCAAACAATTTATTCAAAAAATTGAACTTTTACTTTATACATTTAAAGTGATGACAATTGAACTAAGAATTTCAATTCCAAATCAACTTCACGACCGCAGAGAAATTCATTCATGATGAAGATAGCCGGTTCACGTAACCGTAATTACATCGCTCAACGACCACGCAACAAAATGCAAGCTGATAAGAACGTAAACTGATTAACTTATTTCTTTGAGTGGCATAATTAAGTTCTTCCGGATTAGAAAACTTTTCCTCACAAGTTTATATTCTATTCAAAACCATTCTCAATGTTATGTCAGAGAATACTGATTATTCTGTTTTAAACATCCAGAAAGATCTAATTACATTCCTTTAAATCTCCAGATGTTCATCGTGATGAGTGTGAAATTACATGAAACAGCGCTTTTTGGAAGAAAGAACTGTAGATTGTGTTAAGTCACCAACGAGTCTGAATTTAGCAATTTAATGAAACTATTTCGATATTTTTTTTCATATTCGTACAGAGTATTATATGGAAGAAAATGACGGTATATATATATTTTTTAAAAAAAGGCAATTTTTTCACAAGGGATTTACTTTTTCTAAACTTCTTAATTTGGAAAGATATCTTTCCTACAATAAAACATGCTTTCTTGAAGTTTAGATTCTACAGTATTGGGAGAAATTTCCGATCCTAGGATGAAAGTCAAATCAGCATCGGTTGTTTTTGAGAAGCTTAAAGTGCCAGTTTTTGCCTCATTAACACAATTACTCATTATGCATACAAGCATGTGAAGCATAAGTGATTACGACCAAACAAATATACGAAACGAAGCACGCTTGCTTCAGGTGATGATTGTCAAACTGCCAACCCAAAAGGCAAGTTTGTACAGTCTAGTCACTCAGACGACTGAGAGATTTAAGATGATTGGGATCTTGTACAAGAAGTACAATAATTACAGTCACTTAAGATTTCTTTAATATTCTAATACTTTTACCCATATTCATGTTTTTAACTCATGAAAATAGGTGA
This sequence comes from Argiope argentata, assembly GCA_026289955.1. Lineage (NCBI taxonomy): Eukaryota > Metazoa > Arthropoda > Arachnida > Araneae > Araneidae > Argiope > Argiope argentata. The sequence continues at coordinate 517,638 of JAOUZG010008502.1, read as the reverse complement.
ATATGTGAACAATGCGTTCTTGTTGATCATATTGAAACAGGTATATATTTGAGATTGTGAAGGTATATATTTGAGATTGTGAGATTTCGAAAAGCCTCCACAGCTGTGATGCTTCCAAGACATTCCAGGATATTTGCTAGTCCAGTAACCTTATAAGATACTTGATGCTTCCCACTAAGAATCTCAGACAGTGGAAATGTTGATTATTAGATTTTAAGAGGCATGGGAAAATTAAAACTTCGCGCGAATTATAAATTAAAGTAGAAGTGCTTTTAAGTTTGACAAAAATAGAACTGTGTTTATCTTTAATAATAAATCAACGTAAAAAATAATTATAACATATCGACATCTTATTTAATGAGAATATTCGATGAAATCGAAGAGACAAGAAGTTTAATAAGAATAATGATATATTAAAAGGGCCGCTGTATTAAAAACCTAACAGAAAAAATATTGTATCGCTGAAATTAAAAAAAAGCACCAGAGTAGTTTATAGAAAACTTCCATAATTGTTTTCTGAATGTTTCAGCCCTTGCACAACCGTTTCCGCGAAAATTCTATCATTTCTCTCTTCTAGTGTTTATTTAAAGGTTACGCCTATGAGTGAAGGAACGCCTATTCACAAATGGCATTTAATGCCTAAAAGTGGAACGCCAACAGGAAGCTGAGAGAAAACAAGACGAGATGCTCAATTGGAGGTCCATATAAATTCGTAATGCTCCGTTTACTTTTATTAAGAAAGTTTGAAAATGACTTAATTAATAAATCTCCCTAATGAATGCAGAAGAAAATTTAAAAAAATCTTATTATCGTATACAATGATACAAGAGAAAGAAATTAACAATATTTTATATAATATAAGGATTAATATTTTTATGAGGTTATATGAATCCCCAAAAAGATCGTTCCAAGAGTAATTCAGTGCGTAAGGTCTGGCGCATAAAGCGTTCAGAAGACAATGCATTTCCTGTTTCACTTTACACTAACATTATTCAAAAACTAATAAAATGATGTGTGATTTCCGTATGAATTACTCTCAGCGTTTGGAATGGCTTCTAAGGGTTCTCTTAAGAGAAACACAAATGAATGCCAATTTCTCCTGAGTGTCCTGAAAAATGACAACCTACTTCCACATTTTGGAGTAAAAGCAGGTTTCTACATCGGATATTTTCTAGGTGGTCCAAAGTCGTTTTGAAACACATAAGATGTCAAGTTTCTCCTCTTAAATGAGTCCTTGACACGTGGATTGGGCTAAATTGTGATTAATGGAAATAAAGCCTAAAGCCACCTCAGCGTTACGATTTGACAGAAGAGTGGTGGAAGTTAGTTGAAAATACTGTTATATAAAAGAGAGAGATAATTACATTAAAAAGAATGCAGCACGAATCAATTAGTAGTGTGATCGTTGTATTAATTCGTGTGCTGTGAAAAAAATGCTTTCTGTTTCTTATAAAAGATATAAGGTCCCTAATTAATGCATATTAATATTTTAAATATTAACACCCATTTATTGATCTCTTTGTAATATAAATAAGGCAGATTACTTTCTACTTGAATAATTAACTTCTAAGTGAACTTTGCCAAATTCACGGAAGGATGTAATCGTATTCTAAGATATTCAATGCGCTAACCTGCCACTGGGTTTATTTGACTGTTTCATGTGACGAAATAATGATGTAAAAGTAAAATGGAACAGTCTGCATTACCTTTGCTTTTCAGCAAAGATAAAGCTATCTTTAGAACATTTGCATCAATGGATGAGATTTTGCATCAATACTATAATAACGTCATATCAGTAACTTATTTCGTACTGATAACAAAGGGAGAAGTCCTTATTTGGAAATGGTAGCAATTAAAATTTCTCGTAAGGTCACCACCTTTGCAGAAGATGCCAAATCGCATTATCTAAAATGATCATAAATATGCAACTTTTAATGGGAAAAATTATATATATATATATATATATATATATATATATATATATATATATATATATATATATATATATATTGATATTGATATTCTGCTGAAAAAGGGTGATTTTTAATATATTATGATTTGTTCCAGAAGATGATTTTTTTTTTACATTACAAAGGATGTCTTGATATGATATTTCGGAATAAATCATTGCTTCTAGAGAGCAAAAAATTCTTTGAATGCCAAAGTTATTTAATTTTTAATTTATTATTATTAAAAGCAAAAGTAATAGTTATTTAAGAACTCCTTTCATTTAATTGCTGAAAAATAATAATTAATGCCAACTATTCCATTAGAACTGCAATTATTTTTAAAATATAGTGCTGAAAAAGAGTGATTTTTAATAATTGTCATTTTTTAAAGAAAATAATATTTTTCATTAAAAAGGATATTTTGACATAATTTTTTGAATATATCATTGCTTCTAGAGAGCAAAAAACTCTTCAGGTTCCAAAGCTATTTGATTCTTTTCACTGTTTTTAAAAGCAAAAATAATAGCTGTTTAAGTACTACTTTCATTTAATTGCTGAAACCGATAATAATCGATGGCAATTTGTCTTACAGTTGCAGAACCTACTGAAATTATTTTTTTAAGTCATGTTTTTAAAAAAATCGAATATGCATTCTTTTCACTGAGAGTTCAATGAACAAAGAAAATGAAACAGAGCAAAAAATGTAAAACTGACATTAGACAGAAAATGAATGAATGAGTAATAGAAACGTAAGTTGGGGTTATCTTTCGTGCAGCCCTTGAAATCCCGCCGCTCACGACTCATTGATTGATTTGTAGATCAAAGCAATCCCCTCTCCTTTTGAATGTAGAAATACGAGAGCTGCAGATAGGAACATATCCGGCTTGGAGAGCTGGAGCAATATGATCCCCCCTCCTTTTTTTAACTCCCAAGTTAGTTTTTGTTTCTCTAGTATTTCCCCCTCCTCCTTTTTTTTCCATTGACTATTTATGATTCTTCGGTTTCGGCTCTCGTTACCTGGACAAAAATGCATCTGGTTTATTGAATATTCATTTTTCTTTTGTTAGAGATTGCTCTTCGAAAAAAGATACGTGGGTCATTTTCAAAAATCTTATTCAGATATAAATTTTATCAGGGATCAATCATTATTGATTTTTGCATATAAAAACGAGGAATGTTGCAAATAGATTATTGCATCTTAATTAATATTCATTTTTGGAAAAACATTATCGAGCTGTCTAGGCAGGAATTATCGAATGTCTAGGCTAAAATATGTGTGAGAAGGGAGGCTTTGATAATGTTATTATCATCCCAGCATTCACATAAATTTCTGTTAAGAAAATTGCAAGAAATTTACTTTATTTATTGGTTATTTATTATGTTTGAGATATAGCACATTAAATGCATCGTTTTTAAATTAAAAATGTTAGACTGCTTGAGAATATAGCAATTTTAAAAAAGGGCTGTCATTTGATGCATATTATATATATATTTCTTTTTTTCGACCTGATGATCTGGCTCTGGTAATATTTAATAATTTCTGTTTTTTTTTTTCTTCTGAAAAGTCACAAAATAAATAGAAATTTTTATATAATTTTGCACTCTTTTTCCAAGTGAATTTAAATAAATTAAAATCATTGCAGAAAAATTAATCTGGTATTTCCCAATTTTAGATTTAAAATTAAAAATTTTGTAAATTTTCAACGTATTTTTTTCCGATATAAATTGGTAATTTTAGTATTTGTATTAGCATTTAAAGCTTTTTGATTTCTTCTTAAGAATCTGAAAACTATCAAGAAATATTTTTTACACGAATTAAATACATTAAGGATATAAGAAAGCATCCAAAACTATTCTTTTTAGGCATTTTAATACACTGTTGCACGATATAACAAAGGAATTTCAGCTTGACAATATGAGCTATTCATTTCAAAGCTATTTATTTATTATAACTAAAAGCTGGTACGATTTTAACAGAAACTGGTTCTTCAGCAGCATACAAACACAAAATAACACACGTTAAAATGCATTTTTAATCATCTCCCAGACAAATCCACATTTGATGCGAAATTTGCAAATTTGGTTGTTAATTATTTTCTGAATAATATTTTAACCCAAATGTTTAGAATTTTATTTCTGTTATCAAATTTCTACGTTCAGCTGTTTAAAAGAAATCAGTGATGCGATCGATGTCTGCTCAAAAAATGGAGTTCTCGACTCTATTTCAGACATCCGGTTTCTGTCACTTTTCTCAGAAATTAAAACTATGTAATGATTCAGCGTTTCGTTCTTCGATATCAGTGATAGCTATTTTTAGAGTGTTCCACAACGTTCTAAAATATGTATCAAACTGGATTAGGTTTCATGAGTCAGCTGTATTTCTTGAATTCTAAAATAACTTCTAACTTTTCAGCGCGTCGTTAAGACCGTTTATTCATTTTCGAAAACACGCAACTTATCACTATTCACGTTATTATTATTATATTTTGTCCTTTTTATCAGAGCTCATATTATGCAAAAATCGGTCTTTTAAAGAAATGTTTTGTTTTCAAATGAAAAGTAATGATTTTAAATTCAGAATTTCAGGATTTATATTCACTTAATTGTTACGTTATATAACTCACTATATAAACATTGTTCTATACAACTTTGAGTTATACTAAATTAAAATAATTACTTCTTAACTTATTTTCTTTAATTTTTCTCATTATTTCAGACATTAAAAACCAGAGGTTGCATTTAATGCAAATATAAGTTTTTAATTTTAATATTCATATCTGAATCTAAATTATTATTTAAATAATATAACAAAACATATCATGTAACAAAAAAATTACCCAGTACAAGGAATAAAATGGATACTCTCCTAAAGTATATAACGGTCACCAGAATAAAATCTTTCATTTCAGAAAAACAACTTTTGCTTTAATTTTGCAAAATTAACTATTTGCTTATTTGTTGGCCAAGTTTGCAATAAAGGTTAGTATAAATGATTGATCGGATATTAAACAGTCATATTTCCAGAATAATTGCGCATAATATAATCAATAATACAAGAAAATAAAGAACAAATATTTCAATTTTCTTTCGGTAACAAATTTTCATTCGAGAAAATGTCGATACACGAAAATCTAATTTCTGTATATGTTCCTTTTACACATTTTAAAGTTTTACTTTATCAATGGTGTTTAATATAGGTGCGAGTTTGACATTCATAGACTACTCACGGCAATGGACACTGATAAGAAATGTCTTACATGTGATTCCATTGAAAGAAATCAGATTAGGTAAGATCTCGAGATCTTGATGGCCATGTGATGAAAGGCAAATAAGTGTCATGTCCAATCCAGCGTTTAGGAAGTTTCTCGTTTAGATAAGCAAACAGCATCCTATCTTTTTGAAGGATAAAATCCATACTATCCTCACGTTGTTGAGGAAATAACCACATTTCTAACATGCTTTGATACCGGTTAAACAATTTTAAAAACCAAATTTAGGACTTATTTGCTTATTTTCATGTATCACTACTTATATTGTGCGCAATATTTTAAAGAATATAAATTTTTAAAAATCGTTTATTCATTGATGCCACTCTATGGTTTTGAAATTATCAAAATTCTGTGCTAAAATTCTTTTTCGCAGAGATTAAGTCAATAGGTCATTTAATATCTTCCTCAAAAGAGAATAGAAACATTAATGCTAGTGGGAAACAGATTGGGGAGAGGGGAGTGGACCTATATTTTTTCGAATATTTAATGAAAGAAAGGAACAAGAGAAGGCTAAAAATAAAGGCAATGCTTCATATAAATCTGATCTCAGATTGAATTTGAACTAGATCCACATACATGATGGTTTTCGAAGAAAACTTTCTCTTGGTTGTAACGCCGACACCTTACCAACTACAGATTATCGTCATTTTCAAAAGAAGGAAAATGGCAAAGGTGTTGGTTGAACAAAATAGGAGATAATGAAGTGAATAATAATGTATCGATACAACATAATGAATTCTTTTATACCTTATCCAATAATTTATGAGTGTAAGAGCTTAAAGTTTCCCATAGAAGGTTTTGAATGAAATGTTACGTTTGATATAGAATTTGAAAGAAATTAATAATTTCTGGAAAATAATGCATAATATTTATGGTGTTTAGTTATTGTTTTCTAATTGAAGAAATGTAATCTCTGATAGAACCAAAAAGATAAGATATGCTACTTAAAAAATTACCGTCGAATTTGTTTTGAGAGAATTTAATCCATATTTTTTCCATTTCCCCATAGATTTGGGATAAGCTCTTAAGAAAAGTAACTGTTCACAAACCTTACCGTTAATATTAATCTCAAACATTAAATACATTTGGCTTTTAACTCTCTTCCTCTATCTCTGTTATACTTCCTTATCGCAGATAAGAAACTATTTTGTTTATAAATGAGTGACAAAGACGTTTAAAAACAAGAAACATATAAAAGGATTACCAAAGCATTTCTTTTCCGTAATATCTGAATACTTTTTATAAACATACAGAATAAAAGCAAGTTACGCTGAATTTTTCTTTGTTGTGAAAATTTCATAACTGTTGCAAGCACGTGGTTGATGATAACTCTAACGATCATTAAAGATATACAGAAACATTCCGTTAGATTTAGACAGTAGAACGGCAGGTACACAGCTGGATAGTAGATTGTATAAAGGAAGTTTGTTTCGTTTAGTTATTATAATATCTGGCTTGGAAGTAACCCGAGAACTGTTTGAGAACGGATCTCATTAATTTTGAGCCCCGAGGAGAACAATTGGGCTTCCCTAACGTGCGCCATGCCGGTGGGAGGGCGTATGATTCACGGCATCAGATGGGGCGTAAAGCAGGAGGGCGTATGGCTCACGGCCTCAGCTGGGGCGTGCGGAAGGAGGGTGTATGATTCACAGCATCAGATGGGGCGTGCGGCAGGCCCCGAAGAAGTGTTGCAATCGCGTTTTGAATCTGGAGTCAGGTGGCCCCGAAGCAGTTATCTTACCGTTACTCCACTGCGCCCCTGATTTTATTAAGGAAAACGGCACAAATTTTGTACTGGTCTAAGAACTGTATATATTGGACTTCATTATCTTGACGTCAAAGTCGCATGACGAATATAACTGATCGTATTATCCAATACAGAATTTTATGTTGTCTGACTCTACTTAAAAGTGTTTTATCTCACACCTTGAGAGACACGCAAACGATTCCAAAATCAAATTAGGGGAATGCGTTTGGCGTGTGTGTCGTGATTGATTCCAATATACACAGATTAAAATGATACAATTTCCTTAAGTGTATTTAAAGGATAAACTCACATGGAATTCTCTTCGTATTTTAAAGCCTAAAGAATTTTTAGCATGAATAATGTTATTTACTCACAATTAACAATTTTACTTAAAATTTTCAAGCAACAACAACAAAAAGAAGAAACTGAAAGTCAGAAAGTGTTTGGTATGATTTGTAGTATATCTGAATGGTACAAAATGGGCGTAAATATTTGCTTGTTTGTTAAATGGCAGAATTTTATTCCGGGAGATTCAAAGCAATTACTGCAACTCATCTACTCTAATACTTACACAATACAGATGAAATTAAATAATATTAATGTCATTATTCACATATTGAAGCGAAAAATCCAAGTTTTAGATTTTTTCAAAAAAGCCTTCGCCCATGTCTATGTAAGAGCAGCGTAATGAACCAAATAGGAAGATATAAAGCAGGAAAAAGCGACCTTAAAAATATTTTGTGCTTATATCGTTTAAAAAAATTGATTCTGTAGAAAAATGAATAGCCTTCATAATTTTGAAATAAAAATTAGAATAAAGTCTTTCAAGTGATTAGAAAATAAAAAAAAAACAATGAAAAAAATTATAAATATACAGAACCAAAATGCTGTAAGAAAACCAGTAAATTCTTTTCTAAAATTTGCAATATTTTCTTATGTTCACTCTTTCTTACATTCCTACTCGGTTTTCTGAACTGCACTAGTAATGATTTTTAACTAAGAAACTTGAAAAGAAGATAAAAATCGGACTATTTCCTTGAAGTTATGAAGGGTAGTAAATTATAAAAAGAATTATAATTACTTTACGATTTTTCTTCAAATTTCACACACACACACACACACACACACACACACACACACACACACACACACACACACACACACACACACACTTTTCAAAGATAAAAATGCCTTCAAAAATCTATTTGAAGGCATTTTTATCTTTTGAAAAATGTATTAATGAAGCTATTAAATCAGAATAATCATATGTTGTTGATAAACCATATGATAATAAGCTGATATATTTGGAAGAATGTCAATGTAAATGTATTAAAATATAATTATCATTGGATGTATATATATATATATATATATATATATATATATATATATATATATATATATATATATATATATATAAATTTATATATATATATATATATGAAATAATACATTCAAGAAATCTGTTTGAAGAAAGTTTAAATAATTTTATCTTTTGAAGAATATATTAATGAGACTATTAAATCATAATAATCATAGGCTGTTGATAAACCATATAATAATAAACTGATATATTTGGAAGAATACCATTAACACATTTAATAAAGAAAGTCTTCTTAAACCACAGGCTACAACGTGTTTAACGTAACAAATGTTTGACAGACATGCTTCCATTAAAACCCTTAACCTTGATAAATAAAAATAAGCTACACCGAGCTAAGAATATTTCCTTAAAAAACTGCCAGAGATGTACATTCTTTATTTGCATTTGCTTAGATTAAAAAGGGAGAATAACTGAACTAATTTAGAACTCTTCTATAAAATGTTCAAAGCAGCTACATGTATTTTTCATTAATGCCCTCTTTGTATCTAATAAATAAATTAATTATTAAATATGAGCATGCAAGTATTTTTGCAGAAGGAAATTGAATTATGCAATTCTTTCTGCAATTGCTAAGGGAAAACATCCAGACACTCAACTGGTTGTTAAAATAAAAGATTTAAATAAATATAATATGCATATTTCAGTATATAATTTCACAGCGAAGGTAATATCAGATTTTTTTCGCTCGATAATTTGCTGGTAAAACATCTTACAATCATATAAAATGCATGTAAGAATTGGAAGTAAAAAATGGAAATACTTCAAAAGATTTTCTTCAGTTTTTTTTAAATGATGATGCATTTGTTATCTATTGTGATATTTATATACGGAAAAGCTTTTCGCGACACTATCACACAAGTTTTAAGCAATAATTCTTCACGCATAATTCACATGCTGATCAACTGATTTGCATTAATCGTTTATCAATTTGTAACAAGTATATCACTGTATTGCGAATATTGAATAATATTCTAAATCCACAGTACAATATCTTTATGCCCCTGCAGCAGTAAAAATATCTAATTCTTTTACAAACTAATATCTTATGTATGAATTATTGAAATAATGAAATATATTGATCCCTTTTATACATTTCTGATGACTCAACTATGTTTATAAACTTTGTTTACAAATACTAATTACTTCGTCAACTCTTTCATAACCTTACTCAAAATTTAGAGGTTAAAACTTTGCAACTTCTATAACGAAATATTCACGACCTTCGCCCAAAAGATTACATTTGAGCTTCTCCTTCAAACTCCTCAATCAAAATCAATATTTTCACCCAAAAAAAATAAAATTATATGCGAAGCAGAGAAAATTTTTAAATGTAATATCATTATCGATAAGAAATTATCATGGAAAATCAACGCATCTAAGGGAATCGATTTGAATTATGCCGAAACAACGTTACTTAATGTTACAATCTTCTTTCTCCTTTATGCTAATGACCTCGCGATGATTGACCTGTGGAGTGTCTCGATCTCTGGTGAGTTTTCTTCTTTTATAAACAAAGAATAATTAACCGATTCAAGATTTTTCGTGTTTTTACTTGCAAATGGTCTGCCTTGTTCTTATATCATAAAGTGATTTGATTAGATTAATGACCTTGTATATACATAAGAGAGGATTCTATAAAATTCAAGGATGCTATAGCTTATTTTTGTTTTCGTATTTATTACTGATAAGGAAAAAAACGTTTTAACCCAATAATCCTGGACTTTTTAAACATATTTTTAACACAACTATGTTAAAATCTGTACGAGCGAATTTTAACGAAGTAAGAAAACAACTAAAAAATTGGGATTATAATAAAAATTTAGTTTTTAAATTAAAATTTATTTATTAATTTTTTTTCTGAAGTTCAAAATATAATACGTTAATTTCTTTATTAAACTAAATTAATTTTTTAAAAGCCAAAAATATAAGATATATAAATGCACATTTCTATACAAAGTAAAATTAATATTCTTCAAATTTCTAGCAAATATGCATTTCTTATTAGATATACATATATAAAAAAATTTCAACTTTTCCGATCTGATGAAATTTTTTTTTGTCGGGGACGAGCATTTTACTTAATAATTAAAAATTTAAATATACAGTAATACATTTGAATATCAAAGTTTTTTTCCCATATTTTATTAACGATATTCTTTTTCTGTACTTTCCAAAATTTATGAAAAATTATAAAAAGGGTCCAATCTCACCCGCTTAATGAATTTATCTTCAATTTGCAATTCTAAATATTTTCTTCTTTCAAATGCGATTTTGAAATCTTTTGTCTTTATTATGGAAATGCTTATTGTTTATAAACCTTAATTTATATAAATTGGATTAGGTTATGTAGATATTAATTAAATTTAATTAAATAAATTATATAGCAATTTAAATAAAAAAATAGATAGCTAATTAAATCAACGAATTAATAAAAAATGCTGTGCATTTTAGAAATACAATATCAGTAATAAAAAAATTGAATAATAATATTTAATAGCAGACTCTTAACCCTTTGTGACTAATTGATTTTGTATGAATGCTGGTAATTAGAACTAATTTATAGAATGAATTAAGTCAATTTGAATAAAGGAAGAAAAAATACAATGCATCAATTTAAGGAAACTAGTTTAGGAGTTTTATGTCCAGTGGAGTTTCATTGGACAGTAGACTTTTCAACCAAAATACGATGTTCAGTGGTATTAAACAGTGGATCGCAAAGGTTTAAAAACATAACTGATAAATTCTCTTTATTGATAAAACTAAAATTTACATTATTTTAAGAGAAATTATAACATTATATTGAGACAGTTGGAAATACTATATTATACTCCTTTTAATTAAAAAATGAGTTTTTTTTAGATAAATTTACCTTAAGTATTACTACAGGTCTGAGGAATATTATTTCTTCTGATTAGAAAAACATAACAGAATGAGAATTTCATTAATTTTTTAGTAAAAAAAATATATTTCTTTTGTTACAGTATAGGAGAAAATGGCATTTTCAAGAATAAATATCAAAAACAAGCCAACTGACTAAATAACTTATAAAGAAATAAATATTCGACATAAAAGAAAATTTCTCAAATTAACATATTATAAAACTATGTTGCATTAAAATTTAATAGCAGAAAATTGAAATTGATTTACCTGTTTGATGAGATTCTACCCAATCTTCTTCATATGTTGAAAAATATTTCTGCAATCTTTTACCTCTTTTCTTTGTTTGATGTAAGTATCTTTTCAGTCAAAAGCACAGGGATAAAATGTTTTTCCTCCCAATTATTTTATACACGTATAATCTTGATGTTAAAGACGACACAAATTAAATGCTAAAAATAAAAGCAAATGCTGACTCGTAATATAATCTCTTTATATAGGGTATGAAAGACGAACAGCACTTTGTTTGAAATGGCTTGAAATGAAATCTTGAGTTGTAAATTTTTTTACAGTAAAGCAAATTCTTCAGTTGTGTAAATAATGATAATCCAAACAAAAGTAAACTGTTAACTTGATTTGCTTTAGAGAGAATCCAAATATAACTGCTGCTTGATGATTTTTCCCTTAGTTGAAAAATTTCTTTGAAGTCAGAAATTAGGTAAAACAAAATTTCATTTCATTTATTCAATTTCAGTTTTTCCATTACAATCTCAAATCAATTTTCTTGAATAGTCTCTTTCAGCAGTCGTGAGCAATTTATAACGTGATACTACTTTTTGAAAATCCGTTTCAGCAATTTCTTTGATGCCTTTTCTAAATGTATTATGTTTTTCAATAGATAGATGTCATTTGACAATAAAAATTGCCGGTGATAATTTTTAATCAATCATAACAAGTTATGGCATCTGAAACTGCATTAGAAAATTTATGATCCACTCTATTGATAAGATAACAAATGTCCAGGAACCACAATAAATGACAGCCGCACGATGCCACCAAACAGTTTTATAACAAGGTAGCTAAATCAATAAATATCAGCCACGCGCTGCCATCAAAACAGTCTCGGAACAAAGCAGCTTTTACGAAGAGAAATATCGATTTTTCATCCACAAACTAAGGCCAAAACACCATTCCTCGGTGAAGTTGTCTCAGCGGTTCTATGCCCCATTGCCATTCTGTCAAATCTGAAGCAGACACCAACTAAGTTCACGTCATCTGCGAGGCACAGTTAGTTACGAAACCCAAACAACTTGTTGATTGTGTATGCTTCTGCGCTTCCCTCCGTAAACCGAAACTGAAGACGACCAAAATGTTGCGCGACTTTCCCCTGTCAGATTCCTCCCAGCCATCTATCTAACGGAAGATAAGGGAAAGTGAGAAAATCTACCCTTTTCCGCTCATGACATGCATGAAAGAGATTATGGGCACTTTCCCTCTCGTGTAAACCCCACAGACCACCGAATCGCCCAATGGCAGGACATCGTACTCACGACGTCACAGCGAATTTGTAGGTCGCTATAGTAGAGAAAGCAAAAGAGAAAAAGAAAGAAAAAACAACAGAGAGAAAAAAAAAAAGATGAAAGAAAAAGAAAAACAAAATCGGAAGAGGGAAAAGCGGTGGAATGGCGGAGCGGAGTATCTGTTGGACGTAGAGAGGATTTAATGGCCTAAAAATAATTGAAAGACAATCCGGCCCCGCTTTTCGAGCTCGAGAGGGAAAGTGAAATGAAAGAGGGAAAAATCGTAAAGAATCGATCGCTTTTAATTTTTAGGTCAGTTATCCATCCTATCAGTTTCGGAGTTGGAGAAAACGGAACATGCGTTTAAAGGTCTGCCCATGTGACAGGTGCTTTCTCGCATTAGATGGGGATGTAGCTGTAAAAGGCTGTGTGACGTAATTTAAATTGCGGAAGTAAACGAGTATCAGTCTAGTCATGCGTAAACGAAGAAAAAAAAAGTATAAAAAATATAAATGAAAGAAAAAGAGCGCGCGCGAGTGAGAGCAACCTGGAAGCTACATAGACTTCCTCGTGCTCATTTTGGTGCCCTTGATTCTTGTTTTATTTTCCTCTTTTAAACAAATAGCTTCGTAACAGTTTCGCTTTCGGATTATTTAATTAGTCTGTCCATTGAAATGCTTCCTGAAGTCGTTGGTACTTCCAAGTGGCCATATTAGAGGAACTGATGAACCGCTAAAAGAGTATCTGGATCATTAGGGTACTCCGTCACTCGTGTTCGCTCACGTGCGGGTTTTCAAATACCAACTGTCATCGTTTTCCCTTTCGTTTCTTTATCGCGACTGTTCTGTCAAAGGATTTACCTGTTTTTTTTTTCTTCTTAAGTTTATTGTTTTTTTAACTCTGCGATTTTAAATCTTTTCAAAATCAAAAGGAAGCAAATTTTATAATTCTTATCTAGGATTTTCCTGAAGGCTATCCGTTTTTGTTTTTGCATTTAGTATTGTCATAAAATATTTCTATCTTAACTTAATTATGATAACGTCTCTAATTATCTTATCAACTAATCTATTAATTATCTAACCTCTCGACCAACAAGATGAATAGTTTAGATCTTTGTCATTTTGAATTGTGGTGAGACGGATTTAAACTTTGACATCGCACTAGCAGAAGGTTGTTTGCCCTTCACATCAGATTTCAAGTGCGCCAAGCCCCCATAATCGACACATCTTTGAAAAAATCAGGTTTCGAATCTGCTTCAGAAATCGAGACTTTAGCATTAACAATAATAAAGATTTTAACTATTTAGATAATTTTTTTAGTGTTTAAAATTTATCTAAGCTTCGATAATTAATCGACAAAATAACTAATGATAAAATAAATACTATTTTGTTAATAATCATTCGGATTAAACGTGCATTTTTAATTTTTATAACTACCTATTGTATATATATATATATATCTTGTTTATTTCAAACAACTGGATGTAACTTCAGAGAAATATTATTACATTTTACTTAAAAATAGAAAAAAAAAGAAGGTAAAAATTGATTTTTACAATGTTTGTAGATATTAAAATTTCTCTATTCACAAATACACATTTTGTTGTCATTGATTTCATATTTTGTTATTCTGAGTTTTTTTGATGAATAGATTTTGATTGACAAAATTGTCCTCGGGAAACGGAACAGATTCCTGCTCACTTTCATCACTTTAAATATGAAATTTAATTTAACCCTTTGCACTCCGATGAGGCCTCTGACTCCCCATTCCAGATTGTGCATCATTTTGACATTTTATTTATTTATTTTTCAAATTTAATTACTAAAAACACCTACATAATGGTTAAGAGATGTAGATTAATTTTTCAAAGAAATTCGACTTAAAAGAATTATGTATATTTATTTTTCATAGCAATAAACAAATCTTTGTATTAAGTGAATAATTTTGCATCTAATTATTTTTTGGAGTGCAAAGGGTTAATAATAATAAAACTCATTAAATCAGTCCGGTTGGTATCAATAAAAAATATTACTAATGAACATAACTGCAGACTGCAGAGAATTTTTTGTAATACTTTACTTTAAAAAATGCGGAAGTTATTTATTCTAAAAATTAACATTTTTATGTTAATACGTTATTAACATTATAGTTTTCCCAAATAGCATTTCCACAGTAGTTAGCTGCAGGTTTAATTTGTCATTCTGCGTTAGAAGAAAAGCATAAGTTAATTCTTATATAAAGAAAGCGCAAATTCTTGCTCACTTGCACCATTTAAATGTTTTCTGTGAGCAAATAGTTATTTTCCTGCTCTTAATGCATATTATCTTCTTTTCATATTCATATTATTTTATGGTTCAATAAATTCAAAAACATTAAAATTGGCTCTTACATCTTTCTAACTGAAATAAATATTCTCTGAATTTTTTTCTCAGATCTGTCAGTCAAAAAATGTGGAACATAGTAAAAGGCCGGTAAAAAGCAATAGGTCTAACAGCGGCCAATTTATTCAAGCTTTTGTATATTCTGAAAATATTCGCTCTTAAATCTTTCAGACTCTGAAATATATTTTCTCCGGAAATTTTTTCTCAGATCTGTCAGTCAAAAAATGTGGAATATTGTAAAATGCTGGTAAAAAGCAATAGGATTAACAGTTGTTAATTTATGCAAGTTTTTGCATGTTATTACTAAACAATATACCACTAAATCTACATTACAGCAAATCTCTGAGAGAAAAAAAAATAATAATCTTGGGATAACTCAATCTATTATTTATAGAGGTATTGTAGCTTTTTAAGAATATCTAGAATTCAAAATAATGATAAAGGAAGATAATTATTTTATCCAAATTACTATGGTTAAAATATTATTTTCGGATCATTTCCGCATACTTTATTTCAGAATTCCCAATATGTGTTGATTCATTAACAATACCTTTCTATAAAGCAAATGATTTAAAAAAAAGCCTTCAAGCAAATTCAATATTTTCATTCTCATTCTGCATATATCAGAAATTCTTGCTTTAATAAATTTCTGGCATATATTCGTAGGTAATGCATATGAAAAAAAAAGAAACAATTTTATAGTTATGATATATATATATATATATATATATATATATATATATATATATATAATATGACAGTGAAAGGAGACATTTTAATCTTTTGATTAAGACTGAATGAAATTTCAAATCAACCTATTAAAATCAAATTACCTATGGATTACCTATTCTTGATTCATTATTTAATAAATCTAATCATCGTGCACAATGAGGGATAAGTCTAATCATCGTAGACACAATGAGGCAAGGAATACAAACATCTACTCTTGATTAAAGGATGAATAGATAAATTCCATACGAAAGAGGAGTGAAATATTGATTGTTAAAGGAACATTATCTTTATCAGGATATGCTTGGTGGAAAAATATTCCGCCGGTACTGCTATTTTACGAACAATAAGAAAATTTTAAGAACTGTTTTATTTTAATATCGCATAAAAATTATTGAAAAGTTAATGCTTGCGTGCTTTTGTTAAATGTAATTTCTCAATAAAAAGTTTTTTGCTACTTTTGCCCGAATTGAAACTTATAACATGGGAACTTGTATAAGAAATGCTCAAAATTTAAGAAAGAAGCTTCAGAAATTCAATTATTACATTTGAATAAGCAAATTGTAGATTTAATCTATAAAGTATATTCTTTATACCTTTTCAATCGTTCGTGAAAGACCTATCAATAAGTGCTCAGCTTTAAAGGGAAATAGCATTTCGTTTCAATTTTAAATTTGATTCATAATTTCCCACACGCGATAATCATGATGATGGCATTAGTAATTGGATTAGAAAGTGTAATAATGAGCACTATTACATCAATGAATGAGTAAACAAATAATTTACTACTTCCGACTTTATTACTATTCTCTTGCACATTTTGTAATAGTTCAATTTGTACTTGAATAAATCAGTAACATTGCAATCATTGCGAAGTCTTACATCCATAACTGTCCATTGGTACTGCATATTATATTTCTTTTCCCATCATTCTGAAAGCAATAGACAACAAATATTAGTATCAGCCGAAAATTCAAAATTAATCATAAAATTATTTCGAATATTTGTTTCTTTAGTCCTGCAGCTACAGTAGTTTTGTATAACATTTAATGGTATACTGATGGTTCAACCCTTTATCTACCTAATTTTTTTACCATCAGGTTTTGAAATCTATTTTTGAAACATTAGTTTTGATAAAGAATAAACCCAAGGAGAAAAAGAAAAAACCGTTTTAATTAATTAAAATAATTTAATTAAATAAATTATAAATGAAAGATCTTTAATGTTATTATTTAGTTGACATCAACTGCTTTATATTGGAAATATGTCCTTCGTTTTCCTTCAATTACTGCTAGAGAAAATAGTCATAATGTGAAAATATCCGTCGTATTTAAACTGCACTTTAAAGTAAAGTCGGTAGATAGAGTTAAAAATATATATTGCAATTTATGAATAACTGGGTATTTTTGAATCAATCTCCCCAAGCGTTTTTAAAATAAGGTAACTGGGCACCCATTTAGTACGTGTTTTTATATTCTAAACAAAAGACAAAAATTGAAATCTGATGGAAATTATAGTTTCGCACTGTAAATTGTGAAATGATTTAGTTATATTTATTGCATTTGTAAAATTACAGTATCCAGACTGTCTTGAGTAGTGTCGCAAGATAAAATCAAGAAAGGGTTTTCCCCGTGAATAGCTTTTTTATCCCAATTGCTCTTGTATGACCTGTGATCTATTGTTTCACTGAAAATCATATTGTTGTTGTTGTTGTTGTTTCTTATGGCATTTGTATGGACAAGCTCGCTGAGGTACTCAGCGATTTAAGCCTAATAGCGTCTCTTGTTTTGTAGTAGTGCCAACTAAGGCCAAGAGTACGACTTTTTGCTACTCATTCATCACATTCGCTTGCACTGACCCTTTTTACAGGGGGCACATTCACACACTTTACAGATTAAACACAGAGGAACAACCATGCTTGAACCGGGACTTGAACCCGGTTCAAGCATGGAATCGGATTAACCCCTTTAGGACATTTGACAAAAGCTACGACGAGACTTTCAAATGTTCGATCTAATCAGAATATCGTTCTGAAATGCTTCTTCTTTTAAGCAAGGGAAATGTCTCGTTTATTTGTTTCACTAACCACTTAACTGGTTTATTTTCTTTACTGTCCAATAAGATGACACCTTCTATTTTAGGAATATTTTCTTATTTTGTTTCAAATGGAAATCCATTGAATACATGACTTATCTATGTATTCGAAGTAATTTTCATATTGAATTATAATTATTATGTGTTACAGGTATCAAAATTCAATAAATCGATGCACGTACGGCATACGGGCAAACCTGTTAAGTGGTTAAAATCCTCGATTTTGTACGGATAGAATTAGTTTTTGCTCACATGACATACACAAATTGCTCTGAGTCAGTTTTATCGGCACTTATAAGTCGTGAATAATACTAGAAGGGTGTCTATAGCTTATAACAAATACTACACTGCATAGCGATACATTCCTTCATGGTTTAAATAGTACATTTTAAATTAAATTTAATAGTATAAAAATTAATTATTTGAACATATATAGTTGAATATTTGACTTTGTGTTGGTTCGATTTTAATATTTCTTAAATTGAGAAATAGTTTATTTATAATTAAACTTAATTAAATTCTCTTAAAATATATGTATGCTCTTTATTATATTTTCTGCATCCTTTACTCTATATAAATATTTGCACAATTTTGAAAAAAATGTGACATATTAAAAATATACATATTTAGGGAAATTTTTCATACTTATCTATAATTAAAATTTTATAGCAAATACTTTTTAAATTAATTTCTTGCTTTTCATCAATTCTTCTTCTTTTTCTTATTTATTTTCCAAATTTGGGTTAGACAAAAATGTTTCTGCTAAAAGCTTCTAATCTCTATTACCTTCCTGCATTGATATGCTCTATGAACGGAAGAAATCGATTTAGATTGAAAAGCCAAAATGTCATCTATAGAATTATATAATACATGAATGCATCTGCTTAGTTGATACTACTGTTTAGTGTTACGAATATTTAATTCCTGTTGCTTTACTACATTTTTAAGCTTTATGGAAATTAGAAGCTTGTTTAGATTGAAAATAAAAGTTTCATCTTTAGTAGCATAATCAATTTAATTGGAATTAGAAAGTTGTTTTTAGTCGGTGGGTATTAGCTAAAAACAATTTTCCTGGTCGAATTTCCCTTTAGTGATATTTTTTTTACAACTGTTTGTCTAAATTATTAATGTTTATAGAGTAATATAATGAGTTTAAGCCCACGATACATGTCAAATACATCACTCTAACATAATTTTTGAATCTTTTAAGCATTTTGTTCGAAGAAATTGACACGACATTATAGTGCAGCGAAATACAACACGTAATGGTGCACCGTGAATTGATTTCCTTTTGAATTTACTTGAAACAAGCGTTTTTGAAGCAGCAAAGAGGTACTTAGAATTTACGAGCAATTTGATTGATGTAAAAATAAACAAAAGTAACCAAGAAATGATTCTTCATATCGCCGATATTCTGTTAAAAAGGATCAAGTAACCAATTTTTCAAATGAGTTCATGTGTTAAATTTGGTGGGAAAATTTTATGTCTGTAACATTAAAAGACGCACTTAATACTATATTGTAGGTACATACGTTGATATTAGATTGCCGATATATAAGAGTTCGTAATTTCTTCAAGATTGAGTCAATCTAAAAATGATGCGTTTGATAAAACAGAGTGCCGTGTTTATGGTGACAAGAAATGAGGAGTCCAAAAGATTTTTTAAAGAAAACTTACTAATAATTTATTAAGCATTTAAATATAAAAGTGAACTCGATTTGAATTGTTTCAAAAAACATTAGAATGAAGAACATCATGTACTTAACTTCAACGGAACAATCTGGCATATATACACTTTATATATAATAAATCTTTTTGATAAATATAAGAATACATAAATACTCCCATTCCCAGAATGACCTCATTACTGAGAACCAATCAGAAATTAGTGAAGATTCTAAGTATCCGTCTCAATGCAACTCAACATAACATATCGCTAGATGGGCGTTTTTGTTTACTTTGAAAGTCCGACATTGAAACTTGTCCGCCCGAACTTTTCAGAAATTAATCGTGGGAGTTTAACAAAAAGTAAGTACAAAATGACAAAATAAAGTTTTATGCTATAGCAAATTATAAAACACATTTTTTTTTGCTCAAATTCTCCTCAATTTACTTGTAATTTTGAAGACGATTTTTTTAAATGTGTATGCCGTATATATACTTCCAACAATGAAGACTCGCTATTAATTTTCTTTTGTTCAGTAAAATATATCATTAATCACAAGCTAAAATAAAAGCTTAACGGAATGATAGTAATGAAACAATTTACAAGATCTTAATAAATAATTTACATGATCTAACTGTTTATATTATTAAACTAAGATCTTGTCACGTTTCATTACTCAGTTAAATATTTAAATATAATACTCATAAAAAGCACATTACAGTACGGAATACGTTCAATTTTTCACATGGAACCTCATGTTTTTCTGATATAGTTCTTCGTTTTATGACAAGAGAAGAATTCTATTTTAAACGAGGTTATTTTTCTCTCAATCCAAAATTTGCGATACTTTTTAAAAAATAAATTTCACAATATTCGAAAGAAAAAATGATTTATCATAGTTAATGTCAGTGTAGTTACAAAAGTTATCACTTAAAACAAAAAAATGGGGCAAAATATCCAAAAATTATATCAAAAGTGTGATGCGACTAATTCGATGTTTTTGAAAGTGCAACTTAAAAACGTAAATAATGGACGGCGAAATTTGTTTTGAGCGTATCAATCGGTGGTAAAATATTTAGTTTTTTTTTTTAAAGTTAACATCCAATAGCTTCGAAAACAACTTTTGAAAAAAGGGCCGCATAATGAAAGGGACTAAAACAACCATGGGCTGATTCTGGTTTAAAAAATATTTTCCAGTCATCGTGGTACGAAAAAAAAAAGGGTGAGGGAGAAATTTTCTCAGCTTTTTCAAATTTCCTCAACTAAATTAGTATGGACAAATTGCAAATTGCGCTAGCTATATTTTACCTTAATGTCCATGTTTGTTTTTTAAAAAAGCGTTATTCCGATTTAATTTTAAATTGGAGAAGAAATTTAAAGAGCATTGAGATTTTTCTCTCTCAAAAATTCGTTTCTTTCTGGTTCGATTAAGGCAATTCGCTTTCATGAGATTCTTCATTTGTGCTGAAAGATTAAAGCAGTAATTGATAATTTAAACTAGAATTCGCAAAATGAAGTTTACTATTCAAGATGTTAATTGTTATTTCTTACAACAAATTTGTCTATAATTGTATCTAAATCTTAACTTATGCTGTCACAATTTTTCCTATTCTTTTGCTGTAAGAAAAATTAGTAAAGAAAGGTAATCTATATACTATAAGCGTTGTTTTGATTTTTATTAAAAACGATTCAAGTTCAAGTTAGTTAACATTTTTAGATTGAAACCTTGATATTTTTCTTGTAATATTTTTTTCCATCCCATCCCGTTACAGGATCATAGAAGAACTTGTTTTAATTCATTCACAGAGAGAAAAATGTTGTCATTTACTTTCTAGCATCGCCCTTGAAAGTTGAAAAAAGTTAAATATATATATATATTATTTGAACGCTCAATGTAAACAAAAACATTTCGTGTCATGAAATTGTCTGATTTTCCTCAAATTGTAAAATGGCCACTACGAACGGTGGCAGTACATTTTAACGACATTGGACTTATGTCCAATGTCGTGAAAAGCTAGTGTAGAGTATTTTCCGGTTGCTGATGGTTGGGATATTGCGAGAAGCTGAAGATTTGCCCTTTCAATAACAGAGAAGGGGAGGGGGTGAAATGAATGCCCGTCCAACAAAGGAAGGGAAGAAGATTCCTGTTCACCTGATTGCACATTGCTCCATTTGTGACGGCAGCTTGGAAAGGTGAAATCTTTGTGTTGCAAAAGTTAAGCCTCCGGCATTCAGTTTTGACATGAGGAAGAAAGTTGACCATTTGTTTCCTCTTACTGAGGCCCCATAGGTTAGGTAGGTTTTAATGCTACTTATAAAAGACTGTTGCAGTCCCTTTAAGGACCCCTTTTCGCCTTTCGTTTTCCAATCGCTTTCAAAAACTTTGTCCTTGTATTTGTTTTGTGTATGCAAGTTATAATTTGGACAGCAATAAAAAAATTTTGTGCAAATTATATCGCCTATAAATTAACACCCGTTTCTGCCATTACAGCATATTTCAGGCGTAATTCTTTTCTCTAGAATAATATCCCTGGTTTAAATAATCACTATGCTGTTCCCCAAATCTTCCATTCTCAGTTATATGCTATGCATTGTCATTTGGGTGGGTAATTTCCAATAATGAATAAAGAAGCGGAATTTGTGATGACAGGACTTTGAAACTCAATTCTACTCGAAGATCTTACATATATATGTATGAGGCATTTTAAAACTGAAACAATTGAGGGTTTAATATCCTTGATAAAGGATGAAGTTTGGAAGGAATGCATCCATCTAAAAAAAAAACCTTGAGTTGATTCAAAATCTTAACTAAAATCCACTAAAAAAAGCTGTATCTCAAAACTGTAAAATTGCTGTAACAATTTGCCCTCATAACCTCATCTAACTCTCTGAAAAGTAGAAGTTTTAAACTTTTCTTGGGATAGATACTTCTGATGACAGTACATAGATTTAAAAAAAAAACTCTGAAATTTATTGACCTATGCATTAGTTTTCGCAGAAATCCAAGTAATCTTTCAAATAGTAATAGCAATTTATTGAGTTTTCAAGATTTTTTTAATTTAGCCTATACATCTTCGAAAACAATAACCTTGGCCTATTTTTAGGCAATAAGAAGTAGAAAAAAAAATCCGGCTCTTGCGTTGCAGTCTATTTGTCCAGTCAATGGTTTATATCTTTGTAAACATCGAAGTGTTACTGTGCAAGGCCATTTTGTCTGTATTAGAATAAATTAATTCGACAAGTGAGGGCAATGTATAATGTAACTCATCCCAACCAAGTGTTTGCAACATTTTCATGAATGGTTTCGCAATATGGTGCCTAATGCAGACTTAATAAAAAACGATTATTTGTTTTTGGTATATTTTAAACTTTTTCTGTGCTATTGCTTGAATCTTTTATTAACGGTTGCAAACCACTTTCAGTTATGTTGCATTGACTTTGCCATAACAGAATTCATTGTAGATCACACCCTGCTTATCAATTCAGAGTTAATCTTATTTCTCAATGTTTATTTATGCGTTTTACATAATACACATCTTCTTTCTATCCTTTTCTAGACTATTTCCCCAATATTTGAATGATTTTGTTTGCTACCTTTTTAGTGAAATGCTTTGGATAACTATTTTATAATTTGAGTTCCTTCATAGTAAAAGTTCAACAGCCGTATAGGAGTCATACAAAATTCTAAAGATAGAATGTGGTGTCAAGATATTGATATCCCACCAGAATGATTTAAACCTTCTCTAGCTTCGGATTTACTGAGAGATTCATTTGGAACTATAGCGAATTTCTCGTATGCTAACGCAATATAGTGTGTTTTTTGTTCGTAGTTTAAAGAAGAAAACCGTATGCGGGTTGGCAGCCTTCTTTTCGACTAATGCATCGCAAATTTGATACAGATCTACAATTCTTGCAATATAACGACATATAAAATTTCATTCATCTTATTGAATGCGGTTTTAAAGTATCAGATTCACGTAGACAAAAATATGCAGATCGATAGACAGTTAACCCGTTGACGGATTTAATTCAAGCTTTGAAAAAGATCAAAAATTTAATTAGGAAGCTTTATGTTAAATTGCATCCTTCTAATTTGCAATTTTGAGTTACTTTATTTACATCCATAGGAACAAGCAGTTGATGAATTTAGAATAAAATTTGATAGAAATCTACCCTATTGGTTCAAGGATCCCATATCAAAATTTATCCATGTAACATTTTTTTAGTTTGACACAGAAAGACATAATTAAAAAAAGATTTTAACCCGGTTCTAAACCATGGAAATTCATCAATATTTCCTCGTCGAATTTAATATTTACTATATTGTCAATTTTCAAGCTTCGTATAAGTGAAAGTAACAAAATAGATGTGATCTCGGGAATATTAAATATTTCCTCGGTGATTCCTATTTCCCGAATATCTGATTTCCACTTGGGACACTGACTCAATCGGAAGTCAATCTACCATATCATTTCCTCTACCTTCATCTGTCCCAGAATTAGTAGGATTTATAGACACCTTGGATTTGAATAAATTTTAAAGTGATTTTAGTATATTTTCTGATGATAATGAATGTTAAACTTGCTCAGTCTTCCAAAATATTCTTTACATATTTCTTCAAAATTGTTTTTTTTTTAAAATCTTCACGCCAATCTATAATTTCTTTTATATGGAGAAAGTTGATTATAAAACTACCAAACAAACAACATATTTACCTGCAAATTTGTTTTTTCAAATAGAATAATGCAACTGAATTTCCATCAAATTTTATTTTTATGAAGTAAACTTTTCTACTTGAAATATTAGCAGCAAAAATATTTTATTAAATTGTTCATAGAAAAATATCTATTAATACTTCAACGAAATGTCATCCTCTAAATTTTAAGATTTTTTTAAGTAGTAGTTTTCAAAAGCATCGTTTTTATCGCATGCAGATAATAGTACAAATGTCATCTATTAAAAATAAAGTGAGAACCTTAATTAATGAAATTTATTTCAAAATCAGAAACGAATCTTTTTGGTTGTTTCTTTATCTTCTCTCTATAAATTATTTTAAACATTTAGACTATGATATTTATAATATCATAGTCTATTTTTTCTAATTATTTCTTGGATCTTCTAATATTCACAAAAATTTATACAATCGATGGCATTGCACAGCAGTGACCTAGTACGTTAAGATATAACTAAGGAAATCATAAGAAGGTTAGAGGTTCTCTTCTGTTGCTGTATTAGTTTTATTCACAAATTGATTGACCGATATGGGCTTTTGAGACGAAATGTTAGCTACTGTAGTTTTTTTTCCCGATATCCCTCCAAGGAAAAAACAAATATGGGGCAGATTCCTCTGAAAGTTCTTTAGGAAGGCCTTTCTACCCCATAAATTCGAGCCAAATCATATTTTTACCGCAAGGTGGTGTTTCAGTACTTCGAGGCCACTTTGACAAACAGAAAATGCCACACCTCTCCTCAATCATGGGTCCTTGACTTAATGGATATGGCTAGATTTAATGCGTTTTAACCTAGACTATCAAGATGATCAAATGGGCTGCTGGCTAAATGGCCAAATGGGATTAGATCAAACAGTAGCTGACTTCAAATCTTATTTGTCTATGTTTTATCTTCTTATGGCTAGAGTTAACTAATGCAGTTTCAAAGTATCTGAAATGTTTTTGTTTCTTTATTGATTTGTAAAATCATGCTTTTCCTGCAGTTTTCTTTTAAGAACTTTTTTAAATTCAAATATGAATTCCTTTAAAATGTAACATTTTAAAGTTAGAAATCGTTTTCTTGAAATTATCTTTATAATTCTTTGTTGAGGGACATAACGACTATTGAAGCCCGTAAACCTAGTATGTTTGAAACCGTTCGAGG
The DNA here is from genome assembly GCA_026289955.1 of Argiope argentata. Lineage (NCBI taxonomy): Eukaryota > Metazoa > Arthropoda > Arachnida > Araneae > Araneidae > Argiope > Argiope argentata. The sequence continues at coordinate 492,148 of JAOUZG010008502.1, read as the reverse complement.
AATCGCAATCAAACGAAGAAATGTCTGGAAGAGTTAATTTGGAACGTTGGTGGACGTATTTCATTTAGATTTACCTAAGCTGTTGTAATCGAATATACTTTCAGCTGTAATGTATTTATTATTAATTTTTTAGTTTTTATACAAGGAAAATGAAAAATTAAAATTTTCTTTTTACCGCAAGAATTAATGGTATTTCTTTTCTTGCCTATAAATTTTTCAAGGGGAAACAAAAAAAGGCTGGAATACGCTATCACGCGATAGTGATTTGTTATGAATGTCTATCACAAAGATTATGAAACTAATAATTTCCATAAAAACGGTGAATAGACAGGGCATAATAGAAAAGGAATACGCCAATCATTGTAAAAATTGCGCTTTAAAAATTCCAGCCACCGGATTTTGTTGCAACATTTATTTATACATACCGAAATAGAATATTATATTCATATTATGAAAATAACGTAGATTTCATGTGATAAATCTAAGTTGCATTTTGAAGTTTCTTGTGGGTTATTGGAAAATGGATATCGTGATTTTGATTCCTGATGACATAAAAAAGATATCTATTTATTTTATTAGATTTTACATGCGTCAGAGACTTTGTATGGCAGATATTTTGTAGAATCTAGTCTCTTGTTCATGATTATCTAGATCCAAAGGTGAAATTTTACTTATAGATGAACGTGGTATAGAGTATATCACATGATGTGGTGGGCTTCATGTTATTTAAGTCGCGAATTCATATCTTGACTAAAAGTTATTTGTTTGCCTTAAATCCGAGTCTGAAGATCATTTTGGTGAGATGTGAAAATATGAAGAGATGGACGCTATACGCCTTTTCTAAATGTATGTCAAGGCCGCAGTGACCTGGTGGTACGTTTTCGGTTTTGACGCCTTTGAGGGTTTCGGATTAGAGACCTAATTCCCCAAAGAACCGTCATGTAAGCGGGTTTGTTGCACGTTAAATCCGTCGGGGCAAATGTCCTCTCACTGGTGTGGAGCAGAAGTTAGGAGAGAGGGTGCCATCTGAGATGTAAACGTCGTCATCTGACCACGATTTGAAATTACGAGGTTTCGTCCAAAAATAGTCCTAGGGCTTCTTTAGAAAAGAACGCTGATATAAATGAACTGATCACGGCTCAAAATTACAAGGTAAATCCACTATTCTATTACAGCCTCCCGAAAGCAGTTACTGAATAAGTTAATTAATTGACAGATTGATGGAAAAGTCTTAGTTTTCTGTAGTAAATTTGAAAGTGAACTTGACTTTCCAAGGATTCGGCTTCATTAGTTCTCTTTCATCTTGGTTGCTAATCATTTTCGCTTTGGTATGGTATAGCATTCTAGAAACTGGGATGTTGACTCAGGTGTCTTCTTCATCAGATTGTGATTAACAATTATCAGAAGAGACTATTTAGAAAAAATTGTCCAGCGTAGATTAATTGTGGAATGATAGTTTATCAATACTGTCTGAATTATATTCTGTTTAAAAACTGTCTTCTGAAACTAAATTTTAATCAAACGTTAAGAGCATTTATTTAAAATACATCATTATTTATACCACAAAGATCAAAATTGGAAACATCTGTTTCTGCTTGGGGCAAACTAACCTTGACTTAATATTAGCTTGATACCTTAGTTTAGTATTTAAAGTATTTTATTGTTGTTTTTTTAACATTTTTATGACAGCCGTTTTGTTCTCAAAATCGAACATCACCGAAAAAACAATTGTATGAATGGATTTACTAATGGTAAAATCTGGCTTGGACGAAATTATTATTGCTTCCAGATATGTTTGCTCAATTCCATAAATATTGATTGCAGTTTTTTTTATTTATAAAGATTAATTTTTATTTTTATTATTTTATAATAGTTACTGAAAAATGCTCAATTTTTAAAACTGGACTTAAAAGGTTTTACCCCCCTAAAGTATTTTTTTAACCCTGCTGAGAGATACTGTAATATATATATTGCAATTCTGTTATTATTAAAGTTACAATTGTCACAATTATAGTATTGAAATGTAAATCATTGAAGTAAAAAGTTTGTATTTTTAAACATTCTTAGATATTCCATTTTTTTTCTTAAAGAATATGCTGATGTTTCAAATATTTGATATTATATTTAAATTTTTCCATTATAAAATTAAAAAATATATTTCCTAAGAAAAGAAGAATAGAAAAATTCTTGTCAAAATTTGTCTTAAATATTTGTCAAAATTCGGTGGATATGACTGTACTTTCATTTTCAAACATGATGGCACTCTTATTATTTAGCTGATTTTTGAAGGGAAAAAATGAATTCGTTTTTATTGAATATAAATTTTAAGTAAAATACTGTAAATATAAAAAAATAGCTTAATCTTCTCTTTTAAGATAATTGATATTGTGAAACAAAAAGAGATTTCTGAATTTTCTAATTCATTTCTAAGATTTTAAACTCTACTTTTCCTTGCATTTTGTATTCGCAAGTTCTAATCGAAACAGTATATTCAATGTTACTAAAGGAAGAAAATTCAAATTTTTTGATATTTTTGAATAGTTCAAATCAATGAAGTTTTCTTTTTCCATTAAATATTTTTGTCTATTGTCGAATTCATATTTACAATTATTTGAGCGATATATATTAAATTTATTGAAACAGACCTTGCTGATGTTTATTCATCATAAGAAATGTAGTAATTTGCTATTCTCAAAGTCTATGGTACACAAAATGATTTTTGTTCAAAATCAAATACTTTATCTAAAAGCAAAAAAAGCTGCATTTTCCTTCTCCTGCAATTTCTTATTTAGAAAGTTTAATTTAGAAACCAATTTTGTTTTGTAATCAATAGTGAGTATTGAGTTCAAAGCATTGAAGGCCCTTTTGTTTAAAAATTATTTTTTCAATGCAAGCAACTTATCGAATTAAAATTATTTTTCAGGTAAATCACTTTGCTTGGTTGTGTAAAACTAATTCAAAATGCTATCTATTGACTTTTGCTCGTCGAATCAGTTCGTCGCCTGATTCAACTGAATCAGACGACGTTGATATCGGATCAGTTGTTATTTTGCCTTTGATATATTGGTCCTTTTGCTTTTATTTTGTTCACAATTTGTGCAACTTCGCAACTAACTTATATTATTCTTTTCCATAAAGGTATAGGAACAAAATGCCTGTTGACGCCATGAAAAGAAAATAGCATCATGCTTTATACGAATAGATTGATGCCATTAAAAGAAGGATATAGCGTTGAACAAGAAAATTAAGATATGATTTAAGTTGTAAAAAAGTCATGATACAGTAAGCTTTTTTTGACTTAAATTTTCTATTTTGCTAAGTAATGTGTATTTTATTTACCAATTCAAAAAAAAAGTCAGAGATTGCGACTACTGCATTAATAAAAGGAACTAGATCCTTAGGACGAAATTAAAATGAGTTCGAAATGTATGTTACACTACCACGAAATTATCGTAGTTTTTGTTCGAAATCTTCAAAGATAAGGGATGCTGTTCTCCAATTTATGATTCCATCTTTAAACACCTTTGCTAGTTTAAATTGTAAAAATATATATTCAGATGAACCATTCTATCTTCTGTATAGAGCTTTTAGTTTCTATGTTTTAAAAAAAATCACCTGTTTTGCAACCGCAACCTGTACTTTTGATTTGAAATTGATTTTTACCTGAATCTAAAATAATAGGACTTTCTTGAATTCATTAAATTTATTTTTTCTTCCATGAATTTATTAGTTTTAATTCATTAATTATGAATAGAAATTTAGGGCATACAAGTTCTTCATTATGTGTTTGTTTTATGCAGTTGAATTTAAATTAATTATCAAATTGTCATATAATTATCAAATAAAAGCTCAACTTTTTATTTACAGCAAGAAAATTTCTTGAAATCATTTTCTTAAAATACTATATTTGATTTTTGCTTGATTTATTTGATTACTACCCTGGATAAAAATAAGCAATTATTTTCTTCTTTATTTTTTATTATTATTTTACAATTGAATATCACAGTTTTTATAAATTAAATGAACAAGCAAAAGAAAAAAGAACATGAGGTACTATTGTAAGGCTTAAGAAGCATAGAAAAAAAACGGCGAACCTTTTTTAGCGATTTTAGTGCTTTGAAGTAACTTAAAAAGTTTGCACAATTAATATTTTATCATGTTCTGAAACGTTAAGCAATATTTCAAAGCAAAATGTATTATACTTTACTGGATATTATTTTAACTTCATTAAGATTTGTATAAAAGAATTAAGAAAATATGTATACTTAGCAGAGTCTAGTTCACTGCTATTTCGTTTAACTGACACCTTCTCTGGCTTAATTAAAAATCATAAATCGACAAATTTGTCAGCAATTTCTCTATTGTTAAGAAGGCATTCACAGAGCCTCAAGGTCAGGCGAACGAGTTGTTGTGTGAGGTCAGGGATGTTAAAGTGACTCATAAGGATGAACTAAATCCAACAGAAGCAACCTTGAAATACATTGAACAGCAAGATGCCCCAAGTATGGACATGATGTTTTCATGAAACTGTGTGATATAGCAGCTATAAAGCATCTATCTGCCTGCTGGCAAAGCTACTTTCCATCATTCTCTTCGTTTAAGAAATTAATTGCTTTGTTTTTATATTTTTTTTTCAATTTTGTCTTCATTTTTCAGTTAAGATAAGCCCTGGTCATTAAGTAATTCATTTATTAATAGTTTTTATTTTTATGCAGAAATGTATAATTAAAATTCAATGAGTAATAAAAAATTGATTTTTAATTTTGTTTGTGATACAGATTTTTTTTGTGTGTGCATAAAAATGCTTGTATAATTTAACAATAGCAATCTATGAAAAGCAACTACAAATTTTATTTTTCAATAAATGCATGCAAGATATATTTTCAGAATCTAAAAGTTTATATCATATAAAACTTAATTTTGTGATTTCCCCAAAGAAAAACTTTTAAAATCTTAATGGATTCCTATTTTTTATTTCAAAAGTTTCTCTACATGATTTTCACTGTATCAATTACTATACAAAATTCCTATTGCTAACCTCTTTTGCCTTAAAAGCGATACTGGTTTTTATCATTGTGTTCAGGGCTTTAATTTTCGTAAAAAATAATCTATTTTTATAAACCTTATTTAGCTTGGTTCTTTTTAACTTCTCAAGAATTTTCTATATCTTACAAAGCAAGACTTGCGTACACTGTTATCCCTTTCTACACTTGTATTTTTAAATACTTTCGTTCCAAATATGCATACATTTCTAAACATTGAGTTTAGCGAGACGTGGAGGAAAAACGATTTTCGTGCAATAAAAAAATGCATTATTTTATGTTGTTTATCATGCTTTAGTTTTATAAATATCCTGCTTAGGAATTAATATATGGAGTACTTTTGCTTTCAATTTCTTATTCCAAATATTGTGAATCCTTTTAATTCATTTGTATGACGTTTTGCCTTTGCTACGATATGTCGATGTTCCTTTCCTTAAGTAAAAAACTTTATAGTGACGCAGTATTCGATATTGTGCCACTTAAATCTTAAAGAAAACATTTTTTAGGATATAAATTTTAAGAGTGGAATGCAAATTTAAACGACATGACAATCTAAACAATTTTTTTTCAAAGTCAAAATTTGACCTTTTTCTGTAAATTTTTTAAATTGTTATTCAATGATGAAAATAGCGACGTTTTATTATATATTTTAAGAGAAAAATTAAAAAATATATCTATATTCTCAATAAAAGAGACTTAATTATTTCGTGCTGTTCAATTACTTAAAAATATATATTGCTCATTTTGAAAAAAATGAAATATATTAAATGAATATATTAAAATCTTCTAAATACTAAGGAAAATTATGTTCCTAATCATGTACTGAAATGATTATGAAATATTAAAAATGTCATTATTTGTACATTTAAAGTAAGAAGTTTATTACAGTTTCAACAAGATTTATTTTTACATGTCCTTATTAGTACGTTCTCGTTTTAGAAAGATCCCTTCAAACACATATTAAGAAGTCTTACTGCATTTGCTTAGCATCAAAAGTAATTATGTTTAAAATATCAGAAGGGCAAAGAGAAGAAAATTACTTAGAATTATAGCGTGCTTTAGTGGAAGTGTCTGAAGTACCGAAACATATTTTAAGGAGACAACTGGTTCTCTGTTGAAGAAAATGGGCCGTTCAAACGACTTTAATGAACATTGCGAAAGAGGGCAAGACTGAAAAGCAAAGAAACATGAATGAGGACAGAATAAAAAAAATTATGATTTTGCGTGAAAGTTAAGGTTGATACTTTGACTATATCAAAACACTAAATACTATTGTTAACACTTTCGTTGATGATCTTAATCGTTTCAAATATTTTTAATTGTTCTTTCATTAATAGATACTTCTCTATGCTCTAAAGATCCTATAAAAGGAGTTATAGTAATATTTACGCTTACTTTCCAGATGCTACGACTTAACGAATTTATAGTTCAAAACATCGCTGAATTAATCAAATGAACATATTTCTAAGCTGCTTTCTTAACATTGAAATGGACTAAAAGAATTAAAATATGCTTAAGAATCTTAACATTTTTTATGCTTGTTTTCACTAGGTGCATTCAAATTAATATCGAGACTCTTTGATGTGGCTGTTGGTGGAGGAGCGACTAAGATGATTAAGCAATGATTCATTCAAAATAGTTTTTAAATTTAAAATGCATTATTGTGTTAGCTAACTTCTGAAACAGTGAAATAATGTTATCAATGAAACAATATAGATTTTTCAGTTATTTTATACCTAAAACGCCGGGAATTCAACCACTCAACCTACATCTAAGAAGCCACAGATTCGAGTTAGAAGAGAGTTTATGATCCTCTTATGTTTAGAGCAATTTAAGCAGTGCTCTTAGCTGCAGTGAAGATTTAGTAAGATCTTGTTAGTTTTTAGCTGAGAACCAATTCTCTGTTGCGAATAATTTCTAACTTCTATGTATTTTATATATATAATGGAGACCAGGTTAAGTTAAAGAATGTTGTGTTTTATGGTCATATTATTCAAATTCACCACCTTACTAGTAGTATATTTAGTGCTCTACAATGAGAAACAATAAATATCAGCAAATTGAAGCTACTGTAGTCATTTCGTTGTAAGCTGATTTTCGAATATTTTATTTACCTCTAAGGGTACTTGTGGCGAATTGTTGCCGACCACAGAGAATAAACTTGTCAAAGCTTTAAACCACAAAGATTAACTCGAGTACGCAGTATCAAAATCAGACAGATAAATAGAGCTACTGGGCACCAAGCATCTAATTCCAACCATTCAAAGGTTCTCCTCAAAATACTAGAGTTTGTAGAGTAAATGTATATTAAAGTTAAGTCTTACATTCATAATTCTTTGCTTTAAATGCCAGCTTTTTATCAATTCGAAAATTTCATGCCACGGGACTCTCACCTTCTGTCCAGACCTAAATATTAAAAAAACCCTAGACATCACGCCACTAAAATCCGACTATCTGAAGAGTCTAAATTTAGGAAGATTTATTTAGACTCCCATATATATATATGTGTGTGTGTGTGTGTGTGTTCAAATTTTCAATCATTAATAAAATATTTTTTATTCATCCTCTTAAATTCAAGAAACAATTTTTTTACTTGTAGTTGATGACATTTGATGTTAATACAGTTTTTTCAAATATTAATTCATTAATTTTTTAATTAATTAAAAATAACTTCTTGGCTCAAACTCTTCGTTTCCCCACCATCAAATAAGTAACGGTTTCAAGTTTGTTTTTCCCCACGCTAATGAAGTTAGGCTTAACAAGTTTTCGGCCGATTATTTCAAATGATTTTGTTTATCTTCTTAATGTTTGATGCATTTAAAATTAAACATTGTTAATAAATCGATTTTTCGGATTCATTTTGAAGCACTTTTGAATTAAAATAATACAGGATAAAGAAAATCAGAAACTTCTCATCTGTATTGCGTTACCTCAACTAATGTAGAAAATCCAAGCATTTTGCGTTGCCACAACTGGGCTTAAAACCTCAATTGGCGATGAAAATTCAATGCTAGTGTAATTTTTTGATCAACTAGTTATAGTAATTGCAATTGTTAGGTCGGGATGGCCGGGTTGATATGGCGTTGGATACGCATCCGTTGGGCTTCGAGTTCGAACCCTCCAGATTTCTGCCCCCAGGTGCTCAGGAATCCATACCCACAGAAGCTACGGCACCCTTCTTTCCGTTATAAAGCAGAACACGAGAACAACAATGGTAATCATTTTATTCAAACCAACAACAATAGTAAATATTAGATGCAAACCATATATATATATTTTTTTATTAATATTCGCCAAGAATATGCAAGGTATTCACGGCATTATTCAAAGTTCACACTTTTATGGGGGGAGAGGTTATGACACCTTTATTGTACATTATGTGAGTGAGTTTCAGGGAAACCACCCCTGCTGCTTCTCATTCAAATCAATGATTTCTAAGAATTTAAATATGGTTGAATAAAGGCAACTTATTTTGCTGAAGATATGTAAATGGTGTAGTAATAAATTTGATTGCATTATAACTACTGTGCAAAGATACAAATTTTCATTTGTATTTTTTTTAACTGACCTTATTGGATTGACGCCAAAATTGAGTATTGCAATGTTATAAAAAAGAAAACTATGAATTTCTCAATAAGAAGAAACGCCTATTTTTGCTTATCATCTTCTTGAAGACAATAGAAACTTTCATTTCCGTTTAATTCCTTTGATAACGAAGACAGAACGATTATTCAAATTACACGAACAATTGGCTCATTTAAAAATGATCAACTTTTGTATTAGAAGAGTACTGCTTTTGTATTGGCACAAATTTTTTTTATTAGAAATGTTAGTACTATTATCGCATGAGAAAAATCGCCATAAATGTTATTTTTTAAAAAAATTCCTTCAAGGTTTGAAACCTCCTTGGTCTCGGGTTCAAATCTCATTTGCATGTATGATCCGTCATAAAATATGGGTCTGTCATATCGGTCTAGGGTCAAATGTCAATGCGTGTCCCTCTAGTTTAGTACAGAAGTTTGGAATAGTGTAGTACCAATATAAATGCCCAGAATGCAAGATTACGAGAAGCGTCACAAAATAGTTGTTGTTGTCTTTAAAAAACGAGATGGTAATCTGAAATAAATTAATTCGTTCAAGGTACTTCAAAGCTCAATTGCTTCTGTGTAACGATTGCAGGCAATTTAGTAACCTTAACCTAGACAAAAATGAATCCAATATCGCCTTCGGTCTTGCCCTCAGGATTCCCCCTCCTCAAATCTTAGCTTCCTGTTTTAATAGTCGCTTGACCAAATCTTCTTCAGAGATTCTAAGCAAACATCTTTTGAAAGGGAATGAAATAATGCCCAAATATTGAAGTTACCACAATAAAAAAATTAAGCAGTTCATTTTTAATATGCTAGCTTGGATTGTGTGTCCAGAAGTTTTAGAAAGTGATACAATAATCACTTATCAATAACCTCAATTGTCCCCTTTGTTTTCAGAGATTCTCAAGTATAAATTGCGAAAGAAAACGACTCGCACATAAACAAAAATCAATTATGACCTCAAATCGTAATTGGAGACATCCTTTTCAAGACTTTTCGATTTCTTCTTTTTTTAATTGTTACTGCCATAGAAACAGAATTGCAAAATGGTCCAACAATTTCTCTAATAACAAAGAAACAAGTTGTAAACTGTGTCATCTGGTGAAAATTGAATTTTCTCCTAAATCCTGTAGCCTTCCCTTTTTCATTTCGCTATGATAGGACTTGGAAACAATTAAAAATCTAATCTAATCTGTTTATTGAAAATGTGTCAAGAAAAAGAAAATAGTATATTCTTGGCAAATCTCGGTAGATTTTAGCTTATTTGGGTGTAGAGGGTAATTAGTTTTTTAAAAACTGGTTTGAGCAGTGGAAATCACGTTAGTATAGTTCTCACGGAAGTAAAAAAAAATTTAATGAACAATTCTATGGAAATGTCTCTAATACTTTGCACTACAGTTCAAACACGTTTATAAAAAAACCCAGAAATGGTGAAAATCCATTATTGTCTTCCCTATATTTTACTGCTTATATTTTGTTGAAATCATAAAAATTATCTTTAACATTTACAGATTAAAAATAATTTACAACATAAAACAGGACATTCTTGTGTCTGTCTATCGCCAAGTTGTTCCAAAACTGTGTACAGAAGCTGCATAAAATTTGCACATGTTATTCATTCTGAGGTCAATTTCTTGGTCAAGGGTTCAAGTCTGAAAATAATACTGTTCACCGACAAAAAAGATCGTTGATAAGCGATTTCTAAAGATTTTTATTCAAGTAAGGGAAAAGATTATGATTGATTCTTAAATAAAAACCAGTTTTTAAATGTGTACAAAAAAGGGCCGCAAATATTTGTATTTTGGAATGAAGAATACATGCTGAAACGGAATATATGCTTTATATTCATTAAATTTAATGAATGGAAATAGATGCTAATAAAGGGTAATAAACTTTTATACTAAAAACAACGCATTAAAAAAATGCTAACATTTTCTGTCGTACAAACCCTGTGGCAAAACTTCGTCAAGCGTTTTTATCTTGTAGAAATTTAGGAAATACAAATAATTCGTTTGGAAATTAAGACGCAAGAAACTCTATATTTATGATTGGAAAATAAAACCAAGTTATATATTCTCTTGATCTTGGAATAACCTTTAAATAAATAAATATGAAAAAAAAGATGGAAGTTGGTACATATTTAATATTTCACAATTTCAATAACAATAAGCATTTTAGAAAATTTGATAAATAAAATTATACTTAAAAGTAGTTAATAACTTTAAAATATTTCAATTCAATAGTTAAAATAAACAATATGTTATATAAAACAATTGTTATAATATTAATAATTCTTTCAAATAATTTCATTTGGTGATTTTAATAAACAATATGCAGCACTTTGATTGCAAAAACTGGTAAAATTTTACACTAAGCAGGACAATTCATATAAATTAATGTAATTATATATGTGTTATGTTATTATATAACATACATTATAATGCTTGGTTCATATGTTAAAATAAAGTTTTTTAGTGATATTCGTTTGTTGCTTTAATTTATTAAAAAGCTATATTCTCTATTATATTATGTACTTTATCAAATTGCACTTTCTATATACGAGGATACACAGTACGGAGGTATAGAAAAATGGAAAATAATTCAGAACCAAAAATAATTTCTTTCGAATTTTTCGTTTTGACTTCGAATTCAACCTAAATAAATTTGGATTATAGAGGTCTTTTTAACGTCAGGGTAATAGAAAATTCAAGTAATTCGAGTGAAGATCAATTTTCAAACTAATTTGATTTAAAAAAAACAGTTGAATTAGTTACCGAATTCCATTGTTATGAGTTGATCGTAGGTGTTAAAATTTAGAATTTTTGAGAGCGTAATTTGTGTTTCAAATTATAATTTTTCCGCGTTTTAACTCACCTCGGATCAGGAAAAAAAAACACAGCTGGAAAACTTACACATATTCTCTCTCTCTCTTTCGCTCTTATCCACACAGACACACACACACACACACATAGAAATTATTATTGAATAACTGTTTAAAGAAGTCTTTTGATGAATCCAATGGTCTTGATTGCATAATTGGATTTTCCGTTGTACTTTAAAAGAAGTTTTTAAAACGCTTTTGAACATTGAATTTCGTAACTTCAATAAGAAAAGTCGCAAAGAAGGTTGTATTAGTCTGCGTTTTGAGTAATATTTTATTGAAGATTTAGTGATCCACTAGTTCATATAACCACCGTTGCTCGGAATCGAAATACTTCCAAGTAAAATATTCTCAGTGTAAATAATTTTGAACCAATCAATACAACACACACAATCAAAAGCCGTAACACTTGATTGACTGTATTCGGGTCTTAAATACTTGTTGTAGCCGCTTGAAAATAAAAACTACATCAGTCATTTCTTTCCATTATTTTAGGCACTGTTAGAAAAATTATATATTATTCACAAAAATAATTTGGTACTTCTGGAAAGGTAAAATTTAGAATTTTAAGATGGTACTAAAATAATTTTAGTCAAACAATTTGCTCCGAAATTACTTCAAAAAAACAATAATTTTCAAATAATTTCTAATTCATTGAAAACATAATCAATTTTTGAACTTTGAATAGTTGATGGTATTTCTTCACAGCCTAAACAATAAATGTTCAAAATTTCGCTGAATTCGCCCTACTCGTTTAACGCAGATTGAACACACATAAAAACAAAGCCTCAAGGAATTTTATTTATATTAACATATAATTAAAACAATTATTTTAAAATAATTTAATAAACATATTTTCAGAATGTTTATAATTAATTTTCATTCTAACTGGTTTTAAGTTTGATATTTCAGACCGGGATTGAAATAAAAGCATGTAATATGAAGAGAATTTTCAATAATATGGTTAAGAAAAGTTTACGCTTCTTAATGAAATATTATATATTATTCATCTTAGTTTTCAGTTTTTAAAATATATTGTTTCCTTGGGGGAATTATTATTAAAAACAAAACGTGCCTGGAATCGGTCATACGAAAGGCGATTTTCCTTTTTACGGTTTACATGTCTACAAGTTTTGCCTTTTAATGCGCATATTGGTTTAAAAAAATCGAGGAAGAAAAGACTAAATTAATTTGACATGCAAAGTGTAATTTGATCTGCCTTTGCAAATACTTTTATTCAAATTATGTACTCTCAGGAAGGAATTATCGCATTTATTATTATAATTCTGACATGCAGAAAATAATTACTTTAATAAACAATAAAGATAGTGAAAGTGAACGTCGTATTCAAACATCAAAAGAAAAGAAAGTTCTAATATCTTAGAAGTTATTTTAATTGTTTCCCTCATTTATCGTGATATAGTTTATCGAATGAAATGTAAGAGTTGGCTTCAATGAAAATTTTAATGATTTATTTCTTGTAGCAAAATGCGTTTATTGAATGACTGGAAAAGAGTTAATTTCTTACTATTGTTTCTTTTCAATTGTTGATTTTCTACATCCGACAGCGTTATTCTCGTTTGTTTGGAGAAAACCTATGGCAAGCAGCGTAACTCATTATTTACATTAACGTCATACTTTTGTGTCAGTTATATTTACTATGCAAGTATTTTAATAGCAAACTAAACAATATAAAAAAAAATGTATATTTTTTCGCTCTTAAGCTGATACATTTTAACGATATGTCAAAACGAAATAGCAACCGACATAAACACTGTAACCCAAACAAAAATATTTATATTTGTTTTCATGCATAGGTGGGAAGAACTCGTGCATCTTTCTGATGTTCTGTCACAATCGATTATTTTTGTTTCTTTTTCTTCCGTGACATTTCCTTGCTTTTTTGTAAATAAACCTGTTGTGTCATGCCGATTACGCTTTTTCCCTAGAGGGACTCTTTCATTCCTCTGTAGTTACTTCCGTGCTTGTTTAAATTTTTTTTTCGTCCATTTACAATGTCAATGTCTACAAAATAAAAGGAGTTTATTACAAATAGTTCTCTAAAAGTATTAGATGTTGAATTGTGCTTGATCATATTTCCTCTTTATAGTAAATTCAATGTACCTAATATGGTTTTAAAAAGAAAGTTACTAACTTAAAAATAAATACAATAAAAAGTGCATCGTATCCCAGTTGCACTAATGCCTAAATTGGTTGAAACCTAGTTGAAAAATAACATTTTAAAGATTTAATGGCTACGAAAATTCTGAATTTTTAAGAATTATAAAGTTATAATCACTGGAATAATTTAATCAATTATGTCATGAAATAATTTTTGATTATTTATAAGTAAGATTATATATAAGTTGGTGTTAGCATTCTTTGAGGAAAAAATTACATTCATTCTAAAACGCGATAAAAATATCTTAATGTGAATTTGGAATTTTCATTATTTTAAAGATATTGAAAATACTTTATGAAAATATTTAAAGGATTTTAGTTCATGATCATTTTGGAATGTTTAGCGTGAGGTTACATATATCTTCTGTACCAACCAGATTGCACGTATATGGTTAAAAAAAATAAGGTAGCATATCTTTTGAGAGAAAAGGTTTATTTAAGAAATTAATGAGAGGGACAGAGGTAAAAAGGCATTGATACATATTACTTTTCCGCATAATCACCATGTTTGTTGAATCATTTGTGCCATCGATAAACCATGCTTTTAAAACCACTAAAGAAGAAATTAGAGTCCTGGTCTCGGAACCACATAACGATGTCTTCCTGAATAACTTACCAAGTACTTCTTCAGCAAACCGAAGGGAAGAAAATGGCATGGGGAGAAGTATGGCATATAGGAAGGGCGTTCCAATATATTCCATCGGAAATGTATCAAATATCGTGTAACTGAGGCCATCTGTGATCGGGTGTTTTGATTCAATAACAAGACACCGTTCGAAAGCAAATTCTCTTATCAATCTCTTATCTATCGATCATATTTCAGTCAACGTTGTTCTTTTCTAGCAGAAATTTTTGATGGTTACGGCACAAATAGTTCTATGTATCAGTGGCATTTGAATACTGACATCGGCTGTTCTGTTTAAACATGGAAAGTAATTCGTATGGCAATTTGTGCATCCGTGAGAGCCTTTACTCTCTTATTTTTTTAACCACCTATGCAGAAAGGCGCGTCAAACTAATTGCGAAATTTAAAACTTAAAAACGGAAAACACCTTTGATTTGAAATGTGTCAAATAAATCACTCAACGTTTTTACGAGATTCATGAATTTCATGAGGTATTTGTTAGTCAGGAGTAATCCATTAATAAAACCTATTTTAAAAGAAAAAATATTCTAATATTGAAACCACAAAACCACAGAAATAAATAAATAAATAAAAATTCGGGTTAACCCAAAGATTACCTTTATAACTATATAATTAGCATCAACCCCTTGACATAGAATTTATTTAATACGGTATTAGAGGAAATACCCTATTTGACCTGTTCAATGTTATTTAAATCCATTTAAGAAAGTAAAGGATACATGATGCATTTATTTTCTACACCGATCCAGTTAACCCAAAAGATATTAAATTTGAGACATTCGAAATATTTTTAAATTTCCAAGCGAATTTTTTCTTTTAAATTGATTGCTCCTTTTTAATTACAAATTATACAAGTTGTTGTTGCATGCCCGCAATGGCCAGCAGTGCTAGACCAGGTCCATGACTGGATGGGGAAAGATTTGCAGCCTCTGTTAGTCACAAGGACCAGAGCACCTAGAAATAAGTTTAGGACCCACTTAGCTTTAACATACGTATTCGTTTGCACAGCCCCTTTTTACAGGAGGGAACAATTACACATCTCACAGATAGCACACAGAAGAACAACCATGCCTTAACCGGGACTCCCAGAACAGAAGAAAGATGCTCTACCTCTGTGCCAGAAACCCGGCACAAATTATACATAAATCCCGTAATCTGGCAAATGAGCCTAAATGTATGCGATATAAGTAGAAACTATTCACTTAAATATTTACTGAATTTTCATAAATGTTAGTTTTTTTACATACTTCATTTTTCTTCTTCATAACTAGATTTTTAATAAAAACATCATTCTAAAGGGTGATACATAATATTTGATATAAAGTATTTTTTCTTGTATATAATTTTACTTAATCATGCACTTATTCAATATTAAGATTTCCCCAGTTTTGTCTTCCTATGTTTATAAGCTAGCTGAAAAAAATATTTGTACATAATAAAAGTAATTTTTAAAAAGTTACATTTTCTAAGGTTTTTACCGACTTTCTTAGAATTATTGTTTCAAGAAAAGAATTTTCAAACAAACATTACTGCTATGGTGTAAAATATTTGTCATTTGGTTTATAGAGAGAAATAAAATAATTTGATATTTTTATAATGAAAGCAATAGTTTCAGCACTTTTAAGCACTACAAATATAAATTAATTTAGTACCAGCAGTTTTATTTCCCCATTTACCAACTGGCAAGATATGCGTTATTTTAAACAATCACTGGATATATTTAATAGGATTACAAAATCAGAATCAGCTAAAGACATTAAAAAAAAGAAAAAGAAAAACGGCAGGAAGAATGCGCAGTAAATAGAGCGAATAATTATCTTTGAAATTCATCATTATCGAAGATGAGGAGTTTTGGTGCTAGATTCTCGGTATATTAATTACTCGTTGTATCGCTCTTTGTATATGCAAACTCTAATTTTATGATGAGTGGCAGATGATCATTTCGTTTTTGTTGAATGGATGTAAACCTGGAATAGTCTTTTATTTACTGCTATAAAACGTTTTTGAGGCCAACGTGCCTAAAAATTAAATTTCGCTACGAATCTGCAACTGGTGGCGACACAGATTCCCAAATCCCTCTTTGAGGCATAGCAACGTCTTTTGTATTTTTCGAACAAGCACTAAATTGCTCTTGAAATAGAATTCAAATGCATTTATATTTCAATTTTTTTTCTCACTTTTAGCTCATAACTAATATTTTATTATTCCAATAAATTTTGCATTTTCAAGATGCAAGATTATCCGGATTTTCAAGAAACCAAATGTTACATATATATATATATATATATATATATATATATATATATATATATATATATATATATATATATATATATATATATATATATA
>JAOUZG010008502.1:388487-469575 GCA_026289955.1 Argiope argentata | reverse complement strand
TATATATATATATATATATATATATATATATATATATATATATAATAGGCATTTGGAAGAGTAAATAATGCTCAGTATCTCTTTATATTTAAAGTTTGGTTGTTTAATAAAATATTAATTTGTTTCGCTTTAAATAGCTTATCATATAAATTGTTGAGTTTAGTATTTTAATTTTTTAAGCATGTTTTTACAGAACAACTTACAGAGACAATCTTAAATCGAATGTAATAATTTGTAGTAAAATTATGTATAATTTTTAAATAATTACGGGTTGATTTTTTTATGGGGAAGGGTTGAAAGGCCCTTTTAAAAAGAAGGAGCTATTTGATCTACATTTTCTGGAGATTTAAGATCGAAATTAAAAAATATATATATCTCTCAATTTTTTAACCTAATTGCAACCAACCACAAGAAAAAAAAATCTTGAGTTTTTACGAATTAACTTTCGATGTGTTCAATTCTAAAAAAAAATGCATTAAAAAGAACTCTTGGCTAACGAAGGGGTACGCACAGTAAAATTATTAATAAAAACAATTTCTGGCAGCTAAAAAATTAACATTGCCATTATTTCTTTATAAACTGCATAAAATTATTTTACCGCAATCATTTTGTGCAAATTGAAGAAGTGGGAGCTCTCCTCAATGAGATGAGATCTTTTTTGCTTCTTTTGATTAAAATGTAAAAACTGAATAATTTTTTTTCCAATTTGCTCTTTTTCGGACAAATTAAAGTCATTCCAAATTGCCAAGAATAGTGCTAAAATAACTATTCAAATATAAATATGATTTTAAACATAATACTTTTGCATTAAAAAACACTGGGTTACTTCTCGAGGATAATGGAGTGCTATTTCACAATGTAATGAGCTAAACATTGGGATTTTTTTTCAGTAAAAAGAAAAGGTTAAAATAAATACAACAATGACAGAATGAGTCTCTATTTTACTCTACACTGCTCAAAACAATTAGGGGAGCACATGGTTTTAACAGAATTACGCAAAGATATCTACAATAAGTAACATAAAATGAATCATCCATAAATTACAGCCTGCCAGGAAACGGAAGAAGAAAACTTTATATGCAAATCAAAGTTCATGACGTCAAAAACCAGAAAAAGGAGATAAGGTCAGAAATCGGGATGTTGCAGAAACGTCTGTTTTATTGTCGTAACTGTGAAATTTGATTACGCAGTCTTTCTGTTTTTGAGACAAGCTTATGAGAATGTCTGAACAACTTGATTTACCGGAATCCATGGCATGGCGTGTCATAGGCCGACTGGAATCAGGCCAAACACAACGGAGTGTCACGGACGCTGTTGGAGTCGTCAAAAGTGTTGTTGCAAAGCTGTGGAATCGATTCCAAGACACAGGAAATGTTAGACGTTGACCAGGGCAAGGTCGCGCCACTACAGCAACTGATGACCGGTATATACGGTTAACAGCCATTCGAAACAGAACAGAGAATGCCACTCAGCTTCAAATATAGTTGTTCTTGGCAACAGGACGAAGGGTGTCCAGCCAAACAGTACGTAATAGGCTTCATGGGAGAGGGCTCTATGCGCGTAAGCCAATGGTCTGCATTCCGTTGACTCCACGCCACCGTGCGGTCCGAAGAAGATGGGCTGCTAAGGATGGAGATTGGGAGCAACATGATTGGAGCCAAGTGCTGTTTACAGACGAGTCCCTACTCAGTCTGGAGTGTGACACTCGACGTGTTCTGGTATGGCGGGAGAGGGGCACTCGAAATAACCCCGCATTCGTTCGTGAAAGGTCACAATACAGACTAGCTGGTTGGATGGTATGGGGTGGAATCAGCATAGGCGGACGTACGGACCTGCATATCATTCGGAATGGCCCTTTGACGGGCCGCAGGTATGCAAACGAGATACTACGATCTCATGTCATCCCTTACGCAGGAGCCATTGGCGATTCTTTTATTTTCCAGGATGATAATGCCCGACCACATAGAGCTCGTATGGTGGAGAACATGCTTGAAGCTGAAACAATACAGCATATGGAATGGCCAGCGTGCTCTCCTGACCTGAATCCAATCGAGCAATTTTGGGACATGCTCGGACGATGCATTGCTGCGCGGCCAAGGCATCCTGTGACTGTCCCAGACTTGGAGATTGCACTTCTTGCGGAATGGAACAATACTCCCCAAAGTCTGATCGATAACCTCATCGCATCCATGGCAAACAGGTGTGCCGCAGTCTTAGCTGTTCGAGGAGACCACACGCCCTATAAAACTCATGAATCATGTCTTTTCAGAGCCTTTTTTTTTTATCGTTTACATGTAACCAAATTGTTGCCCTAAATCATCTTTTCATGTTTTTTTCCATATTTTCAAAGAATTAAAGCTTAATTCCACATTGTTTAATTTTTTTTCTCTGTATTGCGCATGGATACGCGTGTACTACCCATTGTATGCCAATACGTGGCTGTCTCGCATGGTTTTCTTGAATTTTTTGCTTGCTCCCCTAATTGTTTTGAGCAGTGTACTTGAACAACAGAATAGAAATTTAAGTAAGACTATTAATTAAGTTGTCGACATTGAAATGCCATCCAGATGTTTACAAAACGTGTGAATAATAAAATTTTTAAATAGTATCTTTTACTAGTCCCCAGCAAGTTGTGATGGAAAAATTTTAATGAAGGTGGGGTTTTTGTGTGTATATATGCAAGTATATTTCTCATTGAGCTAATAACTGCTTTTCTAGGTGCATTGGGAGGTGAACTAAAATCCTCATTTTCCCATGATAAAATCTCTATTGTTACACATATCAGTGCATATTTTTGTATACTAAGTGAAAGCATGTTTCAATATCAATTAAATTTTAGTAGATCTTGTAAACAAAATACATGAAGTAACGAAAAAATTACTGAATATATCGATGTTTATCTAGCTCTGCACAATGTAAAAGTTTACATTTCTTCTTTTTAGTTCAGAAACGTGAAGCATATATGGTAGATGAGAATCTTTTGTCGATAGCCGTTCCAGCTGTTGTTTTCATCTCAGTTGCAATATTTCAATAAAACAAGTCTTGCAATTTACTTGAAAATAAGTGAGTATAATTTTAATTTTTCACGATTTTCTTAATTACTTACAAATCAATCATGAATACCTCCAAGTCATTATAAGTAACTCTCTCTATCTAAACAAAGAATAACAAAATAAAAATACACTGTCATATGTATTCTAAATAAAGACTTCATTCTTTTCTGAATCCATTATGGAAATTTTTTTATAAAAGACATTTGAGTAATTTTCTTATTTCCATGATAGGAAGAATCATTAAAAATTCATGAACCTTTCAAGTGACGAAATATTTAAAGCGAGGTATTTCAAAACGATTTTTTGCTAATAAAGCAATTAAACTGTGCTTTTTACGATCCATTATTTAGTAATACTAATATATTTCTACTACATGAAAAATTAATGTAAAACAGTTGTGCAGTAGAAGTATAACCTCAAATTTCTGGAATTTTAGTAAAGCATAGAGAGGCACTGGAATTTTTTAAACAATATCTACATTCAAAATTATCTTTGAAATGAATGAGTAATTCTCCAATTCTGTTTGAAGCACTTTTCGTTTCTAAATATGTGAATCAATTTTTTTGTTAGACTAATGATGGCAGCATTTTATTTCAGAAATCAATATGCATTTTTTAGAAACTGCTCTTTATATGACGTTTGAAAAATTCCTTATTCAGTAAACAGAATCAAATTTTGAGAAAGTTATTTATTCATTAACTATCTATATATAGAAATATATTTCATTAACTGATATATTCATTAGGGCAGGCCCCTTCCCTCTCCAAACTTGTAGCATCTTTTTACAGTAACTAAAATAATTACAGCTATTGAGTCGAGAATCAGATTTATTATTTCAACTAAACTAATATGTCTGTTTGGTATGAAGGACTTTCTATTATTAAGGAGCATTTTTGCTGAAGAACCAAATACAGGCTTTAAACAGTAAGAAACAACATTTATTAAAAAGATCATACATGATGAATAAATAGAATTTTACAAATCATATCACCAAATTAAAAGGTTTTAGTCATAAAAAAATTATTAAATACAACTAATCTGTCTTGGAGAAAACAATGGTCATTCTTAATATATAGATTTCTTAACTTAAACAAACCCTGTATCGACAAGCAGTTATAAGATTCGAATCTTATTTACATATATTACAACACTTTATGATTGTTACAACCACCATTTAGAAAATTAAAAAAAAATAGTTCATACATGTTCTTATGTCTTCTATAATACAAACTGAACTATAATGCAAAATTCATAAACAGAAATAAAACATTCAATGGAATCAATATATTATTCTTGACTTCAATAATCTCAAAGTCAATACTATGGAACTAGGAAATGAAGCTTTTATAGCAGCAGAGATGATGTTCTTGAGCATATTGAAAAACTCCAAAATTGTGAATTCTGGCTTTGCAGAAAATATATTGAGTCAACATTATTAAAAAGGCATAAGATTACTTTGATTCTTCTTCAATACAATGAACACACTTTTATTAGTGCCATTAATGTTGATCAAATCTACTCTATGAAATTTTCGTACTTCATTTCAGTTATATATTGCAATCTGTTTCTGAGCTGAACATCCTGATAATAATTATTATTCCCTTAAGTTTGTATTTTATTATAACTGCAATTTAATGTTATAAA
Source organism: Argiope argentata (assembly GCA_026289955.1). NCBI lineage: Eukaryota > Metazoa > Arthropoda > Arachnida > Araneae > Araneidae > Argiope > Argiope argentata. The sequence continues at coordinate 464,878 of JAOUZG010008502.1, read as the reverse complement.
TTTTTCTGTTTTTATCAGTCTGTCGCTTCTTGTTTAATCACTATTTAATGTTAACTGCATAAAATAAAACTAATATAAGCTATGCTGTTTTAGAAAAACTTACTACTATTATAGATTGAAATATTTGAAAATTTGCTTAACATACACTTTGCTGATAATATCTAAATAATTCCTCTAACTAACGCCCAGATTTTTTTGAAATATTTTAATTTCATTAAAATAAACAGGTAATCGAAACTGTGAAGCTTATTTTAACTTCTTTAAATTCAATCGCATTTACCACTATTCAGTAAAGAATCAAAAGTTTTATTTTGAAGTGAAATGCCAAAATGATTTTTACGACGTTCTTTTTATCAATAACTTCGATAGCTTAATAATCATGTAAAAAGCTGAACTTTCTGATGGACGGGTATTAAGTAATAGTTAATAAGCAATTTTCCTCTTTCCCAGAAATCTAACAAACTGTTAATGCAGCACAAAGCTTAGTCAAATATCAGCATTGTTAAAACAGTGGCAAAGATTCTAAGTTGAAATAGGATAAGGAACTCTTCATCTAATAGCTTGAGCCATATGAAGTGGGGTGAGCATCAATTCAAATGCAGTATCTTTCAAATTTGCCCCTCGAAGATTTGCTTCATGGAGATCACTTCCTGAAAGGTCACAGTTCTAAAAAAAAAATGCACAAACAGTCAGTTATTTGTGGAATTTTGTAATACTTTGATTAAGTTTGAAAGGAAACATACAACCTCAAGATCTGCACCAGCCAGAACAGCACCTCGCAGATCACAATTTTGCAAATTAGCCTTTTTTAGTGTTGCTACTCGAAGATTTACACCAGCCATTTGACTTCCTTCCAGATTAGCCCCTTTCAAATTGACTCCTAAAATAGAGAAATAAAACAATCACTTTTTTGAAAGTTTCAAACTGAAAACAGGCATTATTCCCCCAGTGCGAACTACATAATGAAAAATATAAGGATTTAAAGTATAATACGACATAAAAATAATGAGATTTTTCAGTACAAGCTGAAATCTGAGGGAGAAATTATGTCTATGGAAAAAAATTCACTTGCCTTCCATGTTTGCTCTATTTCCAGCTGGATCTTCCATGTTACACGACCTCAGATTAGCACCTTCAAGATTAGCACAAAGCATTTTAACTCCAAGCAAGATGGCGCCCTATGTAAGTTAATTTATGAAAAATTAATATTGAGCAAACCAATAAAATCCAACAAAAAATTACAATAATGTGGAATACAAATTCTAAATTTGAACTAAGGAAAAGAATCTGATTTCACAAATATTTTTGCTCTAAGCTAAAATTGTAGTTAAATCAGATACTCAAACTTGGTAGAACATCATTAATTTATGAAATAGAGCTGTGTGTGTGGGGAGGGATAACATAAAATATAGAATACAGCATTAACAAAATAAGTTACATTAAAAAAATACAACAAATATTCTTTAAAAACAGTTTTACATTCAGTTTTTTTTACATGAAAACTATTTTAAATAGAAATCCTTTACAGAATATACGAAAATGTGTTAATTTTTGAACACTGTTTTCTAACAAACAGAATTTCTGCAAGTCGATGCCAGCAAAAATTGATAAGATATAGCTTCTGAAATTAAAATATATTTTCAATTTCTTTAACTGTATCTTGATCATAATCTTAAGATAATACTTGGTAGAACATTGTTTGATTTAATAATACTGGGGGAGGATAACATAAAATATAGTGTTCATAGATGAATATCCCAACTGTAGAGTTAAATGAAAGAAAATAAAAACCTTATTGTTAACAAAAATAGCAAAAACTCTACACAGTAATTAAAGATTAGAGTGAGCTTTTCTAGAAATGCGAATGATATCGAGGTGGTGCTCAGTTTATACTTCTTTCAGTATTTCTGGTATGATGCTTTAAAAAGCAGGTGACATTAGTATATTAACTTTGCCAATATCAGTAACTTTTATACAGGCTACATAAATACATTTTTTTAAAGGAAAAAATTTGATTACATCATATTTGCACTCCTTACAACAAATTTCCAGAAAAAAAAGGATGAATTTACATGCCACCAGATTCCAATTCGTGTTTCTGGGGAAGCTCATATCATATAGTTATAAATGTGTTGAATTTAAAATTCAAAATTTTTTGATTACCTGTGGATAACAGGGTTGTGCTTTGCAGAGCTTTTTAATTTTCTTTAAAGTTGAAACATTCATTTATGAACCATTTGTTTTTAGTTTTAGAGACTGTTCCTACCACTTGGAATTTCTATATGAAAGTCAAAACTTTCAATATCAAAACTACATTTTTTTAAAATTCAGTTAATGACTAAGGGAAATTTGCTTTAGCTAAATTGACCATATACCCATATACATGTGCACACCAATGAATCTCAAACTTGGATTTTCTTTATCTAAATTTCAGATGATTGCAACATCTTTAAGCCAGATAAATCGTTTGAACGCAATCATGCACACAATTCACTTTATGATGTTTTTAAAGCGATTATCATGATTGCTTATTTTTCTATAAGTTTGAACTTATCGATGCATCTAAAATAAACGATCAAATCAGTTATCATAATTCTGACAGTAGATCGCACCATTCACAAAAATAGAATGAAGTGATCGAATATAAAATTTCACAAAACACAAATATTTTGTCCATTTATAGAAAATATAAACTAAAATTATCCATATTTATTAATATATAATTTATAAAATATAAATACTTCAAGATTAGCTTGGGACAAATCTGTTCTTTCCAAACAGCAATAGCTTAAATTTGCTCCAGAAAGTTTGGCTCGATGAAGATTAGCATACTTGAAGTTGATGTATCTAAGGTCCAATCTAGATAAATCTGCATGAGCTAAATTTACACCCTAAAAATTAAGAAAATAATATTTAAAATTTTTTATACTTAACAATTATCACCAAATTTTAATTTCATAAATAAGAGGAAATGAGATAAATTAATACTTGATATAAACATTCTAAGTAAATGAAAAATGTTTAACATTTTCTGAAACAAAGCAAGATATTTTCAGAGTAAGTGCGTATACAAAAGAAGGGGTAGAAGAAAATCCACCAATAAATTTAGTTAATCATATTTGTACATTTGTTTTTACGAACAGTTTCAGAAATTTTTAAAATATTCAGATAAATGTCTTTTGACATAGAGTACTATAATTTAAAATGTGAGGGTTTCAATAAATATGTAATATTTACTATTAAATTTATCAGACCTTAAAGAGGAAATGAAATAGCAAGAAAAAAATAGTTGTACAAATTGCTGCTTATTCATTTTTTTATAAAATATATTTAATAGATTGTGGCAAAAACTGAAAAGTTAACACATATTGTTAAAATGTACTTAAAGAAATGAGGATTTTTTTATATACGAAGTAGGAGGGGTGTTGAGACAGCATAGGTGGGTCAAAATAATTGAGGTATAATATAATAGAAATATTATCAGAAAATAATATAGCATTGAATGGATTGATAAAATCAAGCATAATTTCCTTTAATCATCATATCAGTCACAAAAATTTGAAAATGTAGTCTTTTATTCAATATTTATAAGTCTTCCAATGTCTAACATAAATTCTTCAGCAATAACTGAAGCTAAATTTCTATAAATAGATACATTATAGTGTAAATTTTTATATAAATTTGTTGAGATTTCAGTAAGGATCCAGCTGTATCTTTTAAATTATTTCAAAAATCTTAAAAACTATATAACATATAGAGTAAAAATTAAAAAAAATCTAAACAGTATTTTTCAAAAAGTTAAACAGATGTCTGGAAAACACATTGTTTCAAGAAGTAATTACATATTTCTATCAAAATTTTACTATAAGAATGAAGATGTACGTATATTTACTTGAAATCTCAATTCAGCAGACAATGAAGTGGATATCAAAGTATTAACAACATCCCTTCTCGTCAAAGGAGCACAATCAGAGGATTCTTGCTCATCCTGCTTGAAAAAAAGGATAAAGTTAAAAAAAGAATTAAAATTATTGCATAGTTAAATCAGCCAATAAATTTTAAAAAAACGAACTTGTTTGCATTAGCTATTGTTCTTTTAAATTCATTATTCATTCAAACCGAATAAAATATTCTGCAAACAATTTTTGAAAAAGATTAGTCATCCTACTCCTAATCGAATTTCATTCATATATACATAATTTTAAAATCTTTTAAAATACTGGATTTAATTAATAATTTTACCTTCAAAGCAATATTTCAACAGTTTCATTCTGAATAAAATACCATCAACAATTGGAGACTTAAAAAGCCATTATTTCTTTTCAATAATTTTTCTTACTTAAAATTCTAAGAAACTAATACATAAAAAGAATAAAATTTTGAAAATTAGAGATTTACTTTATTCATTTTAAAAATACGATGGTTAAAATGAATAATGTTGAATGTTGCTACAAGTTTGCATGACAAAATTTCATTAGAGATAAAAATTTTTAGATATGCGACTAAATGTAATTGAAAATAATCCAAACAAAGCTTAGCAGAAAACTGCTCTATCAAATGTCGGGAAAAAAATAGCACAAACATCTTGCAAAATTATAAAATAAAACCACTTGTATTTTCACTTCAGAATTTTAAAATTCAAACACTAGAACAACATATGGCATTTAAAAAAAGTATCGACGTTAAAACCGAAACGAAGCATATTTATTAATTTCGATTATCAAGATAACTTCCTTTAATATATACTTTGTGGGTAATATGCAGATTAAGATCTTTAGTCAAACAACATCATTCTAGCATTCTTAATTAAAATTCAAACACAATAATATTGTGCAGTGTTAAATGCATCAAACACTTTATTTTATTCCATACAATTATGTGCAGTTGATAGGATTTACTATTTAAATAATACAGTCAAGTGATGAAACAATAATAAAAGTTATTTACTTTATGAAGGACTAAACAATCACAGCCGATGAATGCTGCGATAAAGAGACGCAAGAAAGAAAATTTCGCCAATATAAGCTTAAGAAAGTGGAGAAAGGGGAAAAGAAGACAAGAAATAAAATGTGCTGTGTGGTGATTCGGAATACGTTACCTCAACAAAGAATAAACAACTCATATTTGTAAATGATTTCAACTTCAATGATTCAAGAGAACAAATTAAGTACTCTGTACGTAAATGATTTTTGAGCTTTAACTGTGAAAAGCACAAACATATTTATAAAGAGTCGCATAATTTGAGAGAAATTTTGATGCAAAAAAATGTATATTTTAATGCTAAGTTCCCAAATGTATTTAATGTATATTTAAGTTAGAGTATATTTTAGAATTTCTTTGGTAAAATAAATTGCCCAGTACAGACTAAATAAGTTCTGAAGTAAATTATACCAATAAAAATTCTAGTAACATTTGAAGAAATTATTATTTTTTCTAATTTTGAGAGAAAAAAGAAGTGAAGAACACACTGAAAAGCATTTAACTGAATAAATATTTTAACAAAAGTAAGAATGAAAAATTTTAATTGATTAACCTCCACTTTATTTTCCAATATTTTCACTAGGCTCTCAATACCAAAAAATCTTGCTTCTTCTAAAACTCCTATAAAAAGTAGAAATCATAAATATTAATAAGGATACAATAGAAGAATAACAATCACAATTTTTTAAAACTAAAAATGATATGTGTATTATTTCAGATTTTTATAAAAATAAGACAATTTTATGCGTATAATAACAGACAAAGATTGAATCACTGCACAGAAAAACAGGAAAGAATATCAAATAGCTAGTGTAACAGAATCATAAACAGTTAGGTAACAAAAAATTACATTTATTTAGTAAATTAAGACAATATGCAACATGTTCGATTTTCATCGATTGCAATTAACAGTTAATAACAATAATTATTTTTTTAAAATCCAAGTTTTAATAAATCAGAACTAAAAGGAAATACTTATACAATAAAACCCCACAGCAAGAGAAAATAATTTTAAATTGAGGTCATCAGTGAAGATCAGTTTTTTGAATTATGGCCTCGGAAAAGGCAATAAAAGGATGCAGTAGAAGATTTCCTGTCCTTTTGAAGTTTCCTATAACTGCAGCAAAACACATTTTCAATCGAGTATTTTACTTCATATAATACAGCAACAAAGTCTGAATCTTTGTATTTACTGAAAAAAATTTATTTGTATTGCAAATAATGATGATTCTAATAAATAAAAAGATAATACTACAGAAATAAAATACATTATTTGAATCTAGGTACAATTTCATAGAAAGAATTGTAACTACATTCCTTCATTCACCCGACAATTTTTACAAAGTTTCATCCACTTGCAGTTTATTGGCAAGCACATGTTTCTAACTACAAAACTATTAACGAATGGTTTACTTTGTTTTCATACTTAATAATTTAATTTTTCATTTATACACTTCAAATAAAAGCAAATAATTGAGTAATATATTTATGTATCATAAAATATTGTAATTAATAATCAGTCTAAAAATATTAATACAAGAAAAGAGTATGGTTATTCAACAATTTTCTTTTACATTTCATACAGAAAAAGCATGCAATATCTATTTAATTTGGATAAATAGGTGTCTCTTATACATTTTGAAATCTGTTTAAAAGAAATGCGCTAAAATTTTTAAAAAATGCAAAGGAAAATTTTGTTTCACATAGCTTTATGACTCACAATATATTAACCCCTACAAAAAGAACTTTAAAATTTTACTTTTCTCTTTCCTTCCATTGCCCTTTTATTTTTATTCAGTGCTTGTATATTGCATCTCAGATTACTACCACCCTTTAGCAATGATCCAGTGCCTCACAACGCAGTGTAGCAGACAGAGAACCATTGTTCTATACATAAATATAATTTTTCATGAATAATTTAACAAAATAAACTAATAAAGAATAAAAATATGTACTACACATTTGTCAAAAGTACATAAAAGATGACAGAAACTTGCATTTAAACCTGCTTTGAAAATAATCATAGTATAAAAATCATTTAAGTATGAAAGGGGAAAAATTGCAACATTAAATTGAATTCAGAAAATATTAAAGTGGTAAGAATTCTAACAATCTTATTGTTTTAAGAAATTTTTGAACATTGTTCTTTAAAAGAATAAAGCATATGACCAAAAACCAATAACATAAAAAATGTTTTAAATGAAACTGTTTTATAATTGCTCAAATACAGCCCTTGCTAGAATTTGGGTGTAAAGTTTATTATAGCAAACAAGTGAAGTCTCATGAAGAATGCCTTCTATAATAAATAAATATAACAGAAAATTTTTCAAGAGGACACAACTGATATATAAGGCGTATTATATGATATGTATATACGTGTGATAAAAAAGCATTTCATAACAACAATTGGCAGGTTGTTTAGATTAGTGTAATCACAGTGGGTTTACACTTAATTATAACAAAAAAAATCACAATTCATTTCTTTACTACTAGAAAGTTCTAAGTATCTATATAGCATAACACATAAAAGCATACCACCACTAAGTACAAAAAATATTTAATATCCCATATGCAAATAATAACTGGATTATGAGAGAGGGTATAATAGCTATATCTACATACAGTAAGCTACATATTTTCCAGTAATATTTGGATACAAAACAGATATAAGTTTAATTTTCTATAGTTGAACCTAATAAAAAAAACTCCAAATAGTTTAATAATCCACAATGCAATATAATTTCACTTAACGAAAAAATATTTAAAAATAGAAATGCATACTAAAAAATGTTATAATAATAATAGCTTATTATTTATACAAAATAAATTTCAACTTATATGTTCAAAGAATGGTATTTAGGATAATCATTTCATAAGTTATTAATGAGAAACTGGATAATCAAATAACTAAAATACTCAAATTCAAATCTCTATTCAATTTATGTATAAATGTTTATTTTTAAAAGAATACATATTACACATTACAATATATGAAATAAAATATAATGAAATATCACCTCTGAAACTTGTATTCTTGTCTAATATTAGCTGTCCATGTCTCAAATAATTAAGAATAGGCTCAAAATAAACTGGACTTCGATCAATAAGGAAGGCACCATGATTATCAATGGAACTTGGACAAAGAAGAGCACTATCTTCAGAAGCTATCATACATGCTAACATGGAATTGGGCTCCTTTGTAGTTAAAGTACTCCTATAAACGTAAAAGTATAACCAATGAACAAAACACAGAAAGAGATAACTATTTTGGAACAAGATAATTAATGTATAAGTAGTAAGCATAGTGAAAATTCTGGTATCAAAGAAATATCTTTCTGAGTAAAATGAGCCGTGCAAAGCCACAACAGTTTTAGCTCTGACCTCCATGGACCCCAACAAGGGAAGACAATCACTGGCTCAGAATGCCCACAGTCTCGAAGCTTATCTTAGTACTTAAGCGTATATGCTCAGGACTTTCGCCAGAAACGTTCATCACTGAGTTGGCCATTTTCGTCTTATCCTTAGCAGCCTGGTCATTCAATTGACAAATTAATAGCCGAATTAATGCATTAGATCAAAAAGCACAACCAATCTAGCAGGTTGCCACACATGGCCAACAAATAAGGTTTTTAGCTGTTACTGAGAAACATGAAGCAGGCAGAAACATATCTGTTTCTCAAGGAGAGATCCCTTGCTAAAAGAGCTCGATGGTGACTGATTTTCCTATAATATCAAATGAAAAACATTTTGAACTAATCTTGGGGGATAATATATTTCTAATTTTCAGTAAAGGGGGAGGATTTGGAACAATTTATGAAAATTTAAATAATTATAAGCATTTATTATTAATTAGTAGTATAATACTTTGCTCGATAATGACTAACAATTTAAACTGTGAATTACTTATTGTGAAATGGAAATAATCTTGTGAAATAAAAAACAAAACACACAAACAATTTTTTTATAATTTCAAATGCACTTCAAAATGTGAATGTGCATTAATGAAGACTGATAAATTTTTCTTTATCAAGTACACTAGGGGTCCTTATGCTGGCTCAATACATTGCAAACCTTAGGAAGGGGAATTTACAACACTGGTTAGGAGACAGACAACAAAACAATTATTCACCAGTGGCCTGGTATTATTCATTGCTATCCACATGTTATTTGTCGAGTGAACTGCATAAATTTTAGAGCATTCATCCTCAAGTGAAAAGAAAAAAACAGGCGGGAAATATTTCTTAAATATCTTTAATTTAAGCATCAATTTTAATAGTTGAAATAAATAACAGTAAAAACATATTGTGTTTGCCTTAATTTGCAAAAGAACTAAAATTTTAAGTTTTTCCTTTTATGAATAGACTAGCTCTTACCCGCGACTTCGTGCGCGTGGAAATTTTGATGTGTATATGTGAGAACTGACAGTCTAATCACAATGTAAAATGTTATCAAAACCGCATGCATGCATAAATTTTCAACGTCAATTGGACCAACGTAAAGACGTGAATGTTAAGCACCAGTTGGGGTAACGCAATGCAGATTACAAAATTTTAATTTCAATTCATCTCTTTTATTTTTATTCAAAAGCACTTCTGAAGGAATAAAAGATCTATTATTAGATCGATTAACAATGTTTAATTTTAAATTTATTATACACTACGAAAATAACAGAATCGTCTGAAATAACCGGTCAAAAATATGTTACGTCTAACATCATCAGCGAAGGGAAAAAAAAACTACTTAAAAGCTATATACTTGAATCTATAAAAGTACTTTTAAATATTTAATCGAAAATGATGAAAATAGGCAAAGGGAATATGTACATATGTTTATTTTTTATACAGAAACTAATCATGAAGTATAGTTTAAAAATTATCTTTTTACTTTTTATAAATGTTGTGAGGTTGCTCTAATAAGATGAAGCACTGGTAACTGAGACTAGTTAATTATAAATTAATTTTTGTACTTCAACAAGAGAATTAGTTGCAAGAAGTTATATACATAAAATTTTAAATGAGTAAAGTCTACTCAATACTTTGATTGATTGCATTTATTATAAAAGATGTAAACTATAGTTAGCAAAAACATTCATATTCTGAATAAATATTTGATACTTTAAAATCATTTCCCATCAACCCCGCTTTACCTTATTCGAATTCAAAATAAAAATGCAATCGCACCTGGTTGTTGCAAAGTGTTTACCACCAACATTCAAGAGCAGCCAATCAGGATTTGTAAATGTTGTACCAGGTACTGTAGCAATGTGAAGTTCAGGTCTCAAAGGAGGTCCTCTTCTACCTATAGCTCTTGGCAGGGAGGCCTCTTTGTGATCTATACAATTTAATAGATCATCAATAAAATTTTAGTACAGTATCTAGCACCATAATGTCAGGAAATTGCAATTAAGTATAGAAAAAAATTTATAGAAAATTTTAAAAAATCAGAAAAAAGCAATAATTTATTAAATAGACTGAATAAATAAAAATTCATTTTTTAAAAATATTAATACATTTTGTATCCCATAAAAATCAAATGCACATATGGCAATTATTTTTTTAAGTTAGTAACATCAACTATACACTTAATGCAGTTAAATTCTTAAAAATTAATTTTGTGCATTACTGTGTTCAACTAATCACAATGCATTCATTTTCTGTTGATCAGCCACATCCTTTAAATCACTGATCCATGATAATACATATTTTTTATAGTCTTGGGAATAAATGTTTTTTTAAAAATTGTTTATATTCATCTATGAAATAAATAATCACCATAAAAAATTATGAATAATTTTATCTAAATATACAATAAAAAAAAGTAGAGTAGTAATACTGGTCAATTTGAAAATTACTATTAAACTTATTTTCAGACAATACATTAAATTGGACAAAGAAAAAAATAATTTTTCTCTAGCCCCTTTTTCATTATATCATTCAACTTTAATAAGCTATTCACCTTGATGACAGCCTTCCTGTAAATCTTTACCATCAGCAGATGAATTTACAAGTTTTGATGATTTTTTTAAAAAATGAAACAACATTTTCATTGAAATATTTCCATATATTGAACATACAATATGGTAATAAATAAAAAAAAATATATAAATGTTTTTAAAAATTTTAAAATTTTCTTCTTGGATAATTAGCAACACAAATTGTTGTACTTTTGAAACTCACAATAGATAATACTGACTACTTATGTAAAGTAATATAGCTTTAAAAAGTCTGCCACAACAACTTTACTTTTTAAATAGTAATTTTTAAGTGAATAGATTTAATATAAAATGAATGAAATGACTCCAAAGCCTTACAGATGAAAAATTTAAAATCCATATAAACTTTAATTACAAATTTATGCAGAATATAAAAAGTTAATAAAAGTTTTGTAACTTAAAAACTTGTTAAAAAAGTTTTATAAGTTATTTATTTTAGTTATTATACAGTTAAGAAAAATAAATAATGTACTAAAAGCTACAATGATTTTTTTATAAATGAATAATAAAGTTGAATTCAAATAATCTATCAAAGATATAAAGGTTGAAATATATAGCAAATTTCCTACGATTGTTAAGTTGGAAAGGCAGAAGAAATTTTAAAACTGCAAATAGTAACAGGATGCTATCAGAAAAGGCAAATGAATAAAATAAATCAGATGATATAATAATAGAATGAATAAAATAATAGTGAATAAAATCAATCAGAACATACATGATGAGAATCATAGAAAATGTGATTTTGAACTAGATAATAATCAAACAGCAGAAAAAAATAAATCTACTATTTTTTGGGTATGAATTTGAAACTAAATATAACCAAAAGAAACAAGAAAATTCATCTTTTGACTGCAATCAAAAGTAATACTGAATAGAAAAATTGTAGTAATTGCTCCCTATGAAATCTGACAAGTAGATATAGAAAAAAAAAATATTAAAAAAAGATATGACAAGAAAACAATTCCTTTTAATTTATTATGATTAATGTGACTAGACAAAATTGTTATTATATGAGGTTGCATTTAGTTTTGAATCAAAATTGAAACTGAAAAGATAATGATTTTCAAACAAAAACGTCTATGAAACTTTTTAGTGTTACATAAGAAAAAGTTACAGGTATTTTAGCTTACCTGCAACAGCAATATTCTCAAAAATTTTATATATATCCTAGCTACAGAATGCAAAAAAAGGCTAATCTTTTTTGTTCTAGTATCTTCACGGTCTATTGACATTTGTATTTTTAGAATTTATATTACAGATTTCAAAATTGTAGAAATTTGAAAAAATTATTCTAATGACAAAATAAATATTTTGATACATGGGTTAATGCCAACTTCATACTTCATGCTAATTAATCACTGGTTTGGTAGATTTTATCATATAAATTGAGAAATTTGATTTCAAAAATTATGCTATAATTTTTAGAGATACACAGAGAAAAAAATAAACTAGCATAAAAATTTTTTTAACATAAACATAGCCCCCAAACAGATTAAAAAATCAACATAAATAAAATTAAAAACTACATACCCACATATGGTTCTCCAGATGACACATACAGTAATTCATCATCTCTATTAAAAAGAATATTTTGAAATTAAAATTTAATAAAAAGAAGAGAGGGAGAGAGAGAGAGAGGATTCCATATAAAAATTTAAAAAAATCTTAACTGAAAAATTTCAATGAAAATATAGGAAATTGATTTAAAATAACCACATTTGATAAATTTGTTTTTATAATACAATCATTCAACTTCAGAGATCTATCTACTAACAATATGATTTTGAAGCTCTAAATATTAACTTAAAAGCTACTAATAAGGCTTTTAGAAGTGAAACACTCAAAATATTGGAAAAAAAGGGTATGATTTATCAAAGAGACTCATTACTTCCATCTAAAAAGCATTTATAAAAAATTTGATCAAACAGGCACCTGGATTTTTTTTAATGTTATTGATTGGTAGATTAAAACATTGTAGGTTTAAGATAATAACAGAATTGATTTTTCAGATTTAAAGTTGTGACAACAGATAGAAGAAATTGATAATTATCTATTATGAAGTACAAGTTTATACCTTATAAAAAAAGATTCAGATGAGTCAATAAAAATATAGCTGAAACAAACCTCATTTGTAAAGGGGAAGGACATTGATTAATGAAATTCACTGGTAAGAATAAAATACATAACATTTTTTAAAATCAGCATTAATATTGAATTTTTTACAATTAAGCCATATCAATTCTTATCTTTAAAAAAAACTTTATTAGTTTGACTTATTTGATGGTAATTTCTAAATAGAGATAATAAAATAATTTGATTTCAGACATTTCATTTGAAGTTACAGAAACAATTCAACTGCATAAACAATGAACAGCATCTATTTAGCTATTTGGTATTCATTATAGTTAATTTTTTGACTGTATTAATTCATCTAGATATTTTAATGAGTTTAAATATAGCAGTAAATATAAATATCATGAGCATTTTTTATATTGTTGTTGTTCTATAACAGCTTATATTTGGCTAATAAAAAATATTTGAAACATCGACAATGATTTTTCAATTTTTGACAGAATAACCATCAAATAAAATAATATTCATAAAATTGATTCAAATGACATTGGTATCATAAATGGAGGCAATTATTAGTCTAACATAGCAACAATTTAGTAAATTAGTACATAAATGATACAGAAAATCAAAATATCTGTATTCAATAATTTAATTTTAGGGAATTAATGAAGTCCCATTTCTATTAAACAAGAATGTTCCAGAGTGTTGTCTATTATCATTATCAAGATGATCAATAAATTTTTTTTCTAACAAAAATTTATTTAAATTCTAACAAAATTGTATTAATGAATAAAGCTAAATCTGGGAAGTTCTCTAAGTTACAGATTCTCTGATTCATAAGTTTTCAAGCAAAGTGTCATCAAATTAATCTAAAGCTGTATTACATCTGATAAATGAAGTAGAAGGATTTGTTATAAAAATATACAACAGCTTTATTCAAAGATTTTTTTAAAAGGTAAATGCCACTAAAAAATTTGAATCATTTATAAATCAATACTCCTCCTTATGCATCAAAACCTTTATAAAAGACGAGTTAATATTTATACAGTTATTCTGTAAAATTAATAATAAAAAATATATATACTACCTTTTCTTATATTTAAAGATAGAATGCAATTCTCAAACTCATAAATAAATTCAGACAGTTTGCAATTTTTAATGTGTCTTTTATTTATTATTAAAAAATTTAAAAATGTACACATTTAAAAATAATTATTACATAAGATATTTTCATTAATAATTAAAAAGTAATTAAAGAAAAAAGATGAAATATGGTCATTAAGAAATAAAATAACCATATATAAAAATCAAAATTGATTAAAAGAAGGAATTTGTTTCTCATGCATTTGATAAAATAAATATTTAAACTAGAGGTATATACCAATAGAATTTTTACATTTTTATAAAAACATTTTATAACAAAAAATAAGTAAATTACATTATGAAGACATTAATTCAGAATGTAACATAAAATACAGTATAAATTGCAATCAGAAATGTTTTCATGATACAAAAATGTTAATTTAAATGCTATGCATTTTATCAGAGCTATTTTAATCAAATGGTTTAAATGCAACATATATTATAATTTACATATAAATTTCAATGGGTGAAATATGGTTAATTCCACTATTGAACTTTACTTTTAATAAACTTTAAAAAATATAAAATAAATTTTTTATATTTTTTTATTCTTGAGTGAGAAAAAAAATCATTCTCTTTTTCTTTCTAACAGGAAATATTTTCCAGAATTTTAAAGAAAAAAATTATATCTTATAAGAAATTTATAATGAGTATAACAAAATACCTTATTAGATTAATATCATCAATTTCTCCTCCTTGAGCAGTAAACAGCATCTTTGCTTCAATATTAAGTTTCTTGCTTGCTGTTGTTAACAATTCTTCAAGAGAGTCTGGCAATTCAATAGTCTAAGATTCCATAAAAATTGAAACATATATATCAACAAGAACAACAACAACAAAAAAAGTCTATTAAACTTATTTTATCTTATTATTAAAAAATCTATCTATAAACATAGTTTCAAAATTACCTATCTAGACATGATTCAAAATTAAAGTAAAACATAAATAAAAATAAAATAACAATTCAAAAAGAAAATAAGAAGATTTTATAAAAATAAACTTATAAAATAACAATGGATTAAGCAAAATTTAAAAAAAATTGCATAAGCATTTTTCTCAATGTCATTTAAAAAGAAACAACAATGAAATAATTATTAGAAATTTTTATAAATCGAGTTATTTTTAATTTTAAATTTAATAATAATGGCAAAAATAACCTCTATGAATTAGATGTAAGACGTTATGTGATATAATATTGACAAAGATTTTGATCCTTGAATATTTTTTACTTGTTTATTAAAGATAGCATTAATAATTAGTTGAAAGTTTAAAAAAAAAAAAACTACATATTTTTACCATGAAAAGATTAATTAAGTATCTCATATGGAATACATTCAAATGATTTGAAACTGTATTATAAGACAAATGAAACAATTTGCAACCAAATTCTGACATCTGACCATGCATTATAATGGTAAGTGATTAATACAAGATATGATTTTATGATTGAAGAGTGTTAACACACTCTTAAAAAATCCATTAATCAAAAAAATTAGAATACAAGTATAGATGCTTTGAATAATAAGTTACTGATTACTAGTTCAGTTTCTATGCAAGAAACTGGAATAATTGGAGCAAAGCTCTAATCAATAAATATGATGATAAATGATAAAATTACAATAGGATGTAAAAGGACAAAATTTTGATAAATCAATTAATGTAAATTATCTATATGTATCAGACATTATATATATATATATATATATATATATATATATATATATATATATATTATATATTTATATTAATATATATATAATTTAGAAACTTACAATACAAGAATTTGAAATAAGTTTTAAGTGTCATGTTAATTACATTCACATAATTAAAAAATTAGGCAAATTAAGGTTTTAATTATGAGGGAAATATTTAGACATAATTCATTACATAATACAAATTAAAATATTCTATCCAAGTACAGAAACACTACTCTATTAATAAGCCGATAGTTACATGACAGCCAGACAAAAACTAGATACTTGTAATACCATATGGGGGGGAAGAGATATTAAATGTCTAAATAAAAATGTATAAAAAAATTTTGTTTCAAACACAAATTGATTGACTTTGAAAAGGGAAGGGAGGAAATCGCTTTTACTACACTTTAGGAAAAAATTTCTTCAAAACTTGTTAACTTCATTGGGCAGATAAAATGGGAGACATCCACATCCTGAAGCAAACATTTCATAAAGGATGTCATATGTTAAATAAACTAAGTATTTTACAATTTTGTTTAGGACATACTCCTTTTTATGGCATTATGATGGAGTGTACTCTAAGTTTATCATTCACTAAAAAAGGTTTCCCGCTTTAAGAGATACTTTTAAGAAGAATTAAGGAAGGGATCTTTCTAAAATGCGTCATACTTATTCTTTCGAAATCAAATCAGTATTTCATCAATAGTTAATGTGAGAAATTTGTATAAGTGCAACAATTTCCAACAGGAAAAGTAGTCATAGCATTTATTAAGAATTGTTATCTAAAAAAATTAAACAAAATATCATTTAAGAACGGCCTTTACTTTAAATTATTCGAAGAGAAAATTTAAAGTTCTTAAAAATACATTAAATGTTTTGATGAATAGATTTACCTTTCCATCAACAGAATACCCATTTTTGAAGATGATAACTCGCTTCATTGCAGCTGAAAATAAAACACTCAACACGTCGAAGAAATTTATTTAAATGCTTGTTCTGCCGGTTAAACAACACATCCAAGATAACAGCACGATTCTACGGACATGTAAACAAATAAAGCAAAACTAAATACGTTGCCAAAAAAGGCCAGTGAAAATATTGAGATAAGGAGGATAAGATAATATCAGCATAGTGGTTGTTAATAAATAGCAATTAATTTATCATCAAATCTGATTTTAACTTAAAATATTATTTCTAAATACTGGAATAAAGCGGAGAGAGAATTTTATGGCTAACATTTAGACATTAAAATTATCAAAAACTCAAACTGAAATTTTAGTGAGATTTTCAAGGGTGACCATACGCCAATGAGTGCAGCCAAAAGAGTTAATGATCCTGTATACAAGCGCCATCTATTACATTTTACCGCAAATACTATTGATTCTTATAGGTAATTTTGAAATGCATATTTATTCATTCTAGGGATGGTAAACTACGTTTTTCTCTATAGCAAAGATGTTCGTTATTTTTGTCAGCATAGCTATTTTTTAATATTAATTCTAAATAACTGTTGATTCTTTCTATCATAGTTTTAACAATGAAGCCTTATTAGAAGCACGAAATAAATTGACTGAAAAGTTAAAAGACTGCAGATTCTTTTTGATACTGGTTCTTTCTTTCTTTCTTTTAGCTCCATATATTGTCAAAAGGTTAATTGCAAAAAAAATCTTTTATAAAAAAACTACAGATATGGAAAGAGGGTCACTGATATTATTGGATATTAAGGCTTTCACACGTTTTTTTTTAAAAGGGAGAAAGCCAAATTACTGTAGAATACGGTTTCGAATGATTACAGCAGTTCTATAATTCGAGGCTGAAAATTAATATTCTCCTTCTTCATTGCTTATCTAATCAATGGTATCTATCGTTTCCTTCGAACAGCAAGTTGCGTTTTTTTTTTCGGTAAATAGTTTATTTGCTACCTTAAAGTAGCGTCTTTTTCTGGTTGTGCATGGAATAGCGAGTTATCTGTTTATAACTGCAGGAGAAGGATCAGGTTATTAGCACATGAATATACAATGAATTATAATACAAACATCACTATTAAGTAAACGCTTTATATTCTTTCTGTGCTCCGAGCCCTGATGAAGAGTATCAATTTTTTCTCATAAAAGGCTACTAAAGTTATATGCTACTAAAAAAAATACACAAAACGGTACTCGATAACCTGTCTCTAAGATTTTTTAAAGCGTTGAGACAGTTTAAGATAATTTTTAATTCAGTTAAGTTTAGTTGAATTTTTAATTTTTGTTACAATATAATTCAAGTATAAGAAAGTTACACTGCAAGAAGGCATTTATATAAAAGCAAACGCTTAAAAATCTGGTTTCCCTTTGTTAAAAAATCAATGTTAAATAGGTTCAAATTCGTATTATCTTGTATTTGTATATCAATAATTTCGAGACAAATTTTAACGATTTGGTAATTAAATTGAATGGAAATTTATTTACGTTTTAATAAACGAAAATATTGAGTAGAGATTTAACAATTTCCATTTTGATAATTACAAATCAAATACGTACTTTAAAGTACAATGGGGAATTAATTTGGTTACTTTTACTCATCATGTAAGTGACAGAAACCTACAAAACTATTTTGATTTGCATATTTAACTTTCTACTTTTGAAGGTATATATAAGCCTGAGTCTATTCAATAATCTTTGTATTTTGCAGATTTAAGCGAATATCTTTATATTTTTATCTAAAACGATTACTAAAGACTCTCTTAAGCTCTTCTTTTTCTGCCAAAATCTGTCTTTGTAAAAATAAATATTCTATTTTTCGACATAAAATCCAACTAACACTTTGGCGGTGGTAAATGTTTAAATCATTCTTTTAGGTATCAGTGAGTTATCAATGTTACGTTACACCATTCTTAATGTATTAAACTATTCATCACTGGGATTTCAGGTAGTTTCCAACAGTATATATTGAGAAAAAGATTTTTAAAAATATTTAATTGGGATGATAGAGAAATATTTTTAATTTAATTTATTAGAGAAAATTTGAGGAGTGAAGTTATGCTCTGATGTATCATTCTTATTATACTCATTAAATCAAGTTGAGTTTAAACACTAGAGCCCAAAAGAATTTTTCTAATTCACCTCATCAATTGCTTTGTAGCGACTGAAGGTCACGATATGAACCTGCGATGATAGTATCAGTAGCCGAGTAACATAACCACAATACCAAAAAGTCGACCTCGGTATCGTAGATGTTATCTGGCTTATAAGGTTAGCACTACAGTACTCCCCCACCAGTGAGTCGGCGTATAAGTGAACGATTTGTATTGCACCAAGCGTTATGGCGAGTTGCTGCTTGCTTACGTTAAGGGAGTTTGACGATTGGATAGATTGAATATAATCCTTTTTTGGATTGAATTCCTAATCCAAGAGATGTAATTGAAACAATTGCCGTTAAATTCATATCAATGATTAAAACATACTTCTTTGTTAGTAGTATTCATCATTTGATAGCAGTCTTTTTTTTTTTTTGATAATGCATACAAAATAGAAATTCAACAAATATCCATATCTCTAATTCAAACAATTAGCTGTTCTTTATTCTATATCATTTCAAAGTCAAGCTCTTTCCTACATAATAAGTACAATGCGTACTATTTAATCGGGACCAATGATACATTTGAAAAATCTACTATAAATATGAAAAATCTGTTTAAAAATCTATGAAATAATATTTATGATATCGATCAGGGAGGGAGTGTTCTTAAAAACTTTGGATGGTTAAATACATTTATCACATTTTCCTTACTCAACCTGGAACATTAAAATAATGAAATCGATGAAAAAATTGACAATATATTTCAATAATTATCTCACATGCTGATCATTATATTGACACATGCTGATTAAGTTTCTTAACCAACAAATTAAAAAATTATTAAAGAAAAAAATTTAAACTATAAAATTATTTAATCACCTATAAAAGTACTAAGACTTTCTTTCGCGTATTTTGAAAACTCATCTGAGAATTTTTGAAAAGTACCAATGATTTATATCCAATATTTTAAGAAGAAAGTGTGGAGTCGTATCGTGGATATCTTTCAGAGAAAGCAGTTTTCGGATCCAAATTTTGATTATCTAGAAACTTTTATCACAGAATCGCATCATAGATTTTCACGTCCCATCGCACAATTTTGCTTCACTATTGATTCTTTTCTTTCAATACTTGAAAATAATGACACTATATATATATTTCAATAAATGCTTTTAGACCCTGAGAGACAAATAATAAACTTTATTCATCTATAAATATCCTGAAAACCTAAACGTTTTGCTTTAGTTAAATAATGCATTCATTCTTAGGTTCAAGAAGTTTTCTCTGTTCAAAAATTATACAGAATATTTTCTCTGATCATAATTCATTGACTAATTTCTAACCATTAGATGCGGGCATTCACTTTCAATTAGAAAGTGCTTTCATTGACATTAATAATTAATTTTTATGTTCCTGGAGTAAATAAATGTATTGTTAAAAATTGAAAAGTTTAATTTTTCAAACAGTCGGATTTAGTTAGATATTTTTGACATGCTAATATTTTAAATAAAAAAAGTTTAATTCTACTTCTACTAAAATTGTTCGAATTATTAAATTTTAGATTTCACTATTTTCAGCCAACCAGTGGTTACCTCCATCAAGTATTACCAAAGAGCGACGGATCTTACTCGAGTCGGTCGTTGAAATTATCTGAAATCGTCCAAAATAGTGGCTTCCAAAGTTTCACAACTAGGTCAGCTTTAGTCACAAGGGAAAGGAGTATTTTTTGTTTAAAATGTTAGTGTATTAATATTTTACTAACTATACGTAATTGAAACAGGAAAATGTATATTTAAAAAGTTTTTTCAATTTTGAATTATGTACCAAATCTATATCCTTTGGAAAGTAATTATTGGGTCAGGATTTGAGCGTGAATTCTTGGACATTCAATTTGATTGTATAATGTTAAAAGATTGTTTAATATGATACGCACTACTGAAGATTAGAATAAAATGTTTTTATTAATCCATATTGTGTTTTATCTACCATCTGCGTATTACAAAATACGTACTTTTCCTTTTACAACTAAAAATGTATAGAAATGACATAACAGCCTAACAATTCATCCTTTTTGACCAACAGATAATATTCTTTTACAGGAATAATACAAAGTGAAAAGTTAGTCTAAACAATACCAAAAATCATCGAAAATGTAGAGAAGGGGGGAAAATCCATTCGGAAAATGCATATAATCCATTCGGAAATGCTAAAGAAATATTTCATTCACTACATTTTGTATATACTAACGTGCTTGCTTAAACTGTGTTTGATCTTAGGTTTTACCTGTTCAAACTAATAGATACATGCCTTAATAATGCATAAGACATAAGGCATTTTAAGACAGCGCATATATATTTAAAAGTTTTATAATCTCGCTAAGAAAAAAAATACTCGCAACTTTAATTCTTAAAATATGGAGAATGATTTTATAAATTAAAATTTCGTCGTATAACAAGTAATGCTTTATACTTTCCAAATTTTACAACAAGAAACAACAACAACAACAACAAAAAACTGTCTTTTTTACTGCCAGTAATATCACATCTAATATGAAAATAAAATCATACAAAAGGAAGTGAGGAGATAATTGAACAAAAAATTCCGTTATATTCATTATTGTTTATAGAAAATGTAATATTTTTCTCTTTTGCTAAATTTCGAAAATTGAGATAAGGATTATTATTTACTTGTTATTTACTAAGCGAGATTTATAATCCAGAATATTTCATAAATATTCATTAATTGAGTGTAATAATTAATTCGTAAAATGAGGAGGAAAAAATGAATCGAACTTATTATTAAAGCTTTGTGTTCACTGTGTTATTTTTTCTTTTCTACGAAAAACAATTTGTTGAAAGAAATAAAATGCACTCAGAAAAGTAACACAATGCATATTTATTCCCTCAAGACAAGGACTTGTTCATTGCTCTGAAATGTATACAAAATTTATATTTCCCCAAATTATTTTTCACGTCTTCTTACTATTTGGTACCTATTTATAGCAATTAAAATTTAAAAAATAAATAATACGGCAAAATGATGTACCATCTTGAATGGTAAGTGCGATTAACCATCCAAGAGTAAAGGGGTAAATAGCTTCTAACAACTCTAATATGAAAGTGAAAATAAATAGCCACGTAGTTTTCGAAATTTGAATTAACGGAACAACGGTTACTATTTATTATTATCGTAGAGATTGTTGTAATTTACTCTTCGAACCTTTAAACATTCTGAATAGCTTGGATTGCCATTGCCATTACTTTTCATTTTCAGATGCAGAAATTAAGCTTGTAATGGTTCAATCTTCATTTTAATCAGCGAATACTAATCTTTATAGCTAAATGACACATTAAATTTATTTTGACAACTAATTTGAAATACTTCTTAAAGAGCAAATTACAGTTGGGTAATTAGAACTTCAAAGATTGTTAAAAAAAATTTCAAGGACAAAATTAAGTTTTACTTTCCAAATTTGATCCATGTATATGTCAGTGTTAAAAATACTATTCGTTTGAATTAATACAGAAATTAATGCAAAAATTCAAAATTTAGGGCAGAAAATTTTATATTTAATTATTCTAAAATTTATTTATTATTCTAGAAATCCGGAAATAACTGTATATGTTTCCTAAATTGGTTTTAATGACGACTGTGTTTTGAATTATTTTCGATGAAGCCTTATATTATAAGAAAGTATTCTGTACTTTTTTCTTTCTTTTTTTTTAACTTCTTGAATAAATTTTAGTTTATTTCTTAACATTACCACTTGAAGGTAAGCAATCCGTTTTTACAATCCTGAATTTTGCTGAAAAAAAAATTATATTCCTGATATTACTGAGTGTAGGAGCTGTGTCTCTCCTCCTCTAACTCAACTTGAACAGTGATTACTCAGCTGCTCACTAGATGGCGTGAGTGGTGTGAGGAAATGACTTGCATTTCAGAACTCCTAATTCATCCCTGTTTGTTCTGTGATAAACGGCTGTGAGCTGTTGAATTTTTAGCTTACACCTGTAGCTTAAAGATGTCAATATTTGTAAATAATATACCATTTAACACTCAACCCGAGTAGTCAGATTTGAAGATCCCCATCTCTCCCACATTAATATCATAAAAAATAATTCTGGATTTGGCGAAATGTTAAAATTATTCACTTTTTAATCGAATTAACGGTTTCGAATTTATGGCTAGATATGTTATTGACAAGAATCTGGAGAAAAAAATAGTTTCATATATGTTGATATACAGCTTTATTCAATATATTTTTCCATGAGATTCATGTGAAAGTAGAATCTACAAATTACTTTTTAATAGCATAAGGCAACTGACAGTAAAGTAATTTTGAGCTCGTAAAAACTTTAAACACATGGTTCATATTAAAGATTTTAGTAATGATCAATATGTTAATATTTAAGGAAAAATCAATGTATCATATATATCAAACAATCAGTATAGTTTCCATTTAATTTTCTGGAATATTTCATTTATTTTGTAAACTTAGTTCTGAACTCGTGAAAAGCTTTTTAAAGCTGAAAAACTGCTTTCACATGGAAAGTTTCAGTATACCAATGCGATTTAACTGTATCACATACAACATAAAGTGTCTTAGATAATCTACCATCTATATTAATAAAAATGCAACTCGAAATGCGTTGCTAAGCGCAAAACTGGAGAACGGCTTGGCCGATTCGGCTAATTTTTTTAAAAATATTTTCGTTAAGACACGAGGATGGTTCTTATGGAGAGAAAAAATGAAAAAAACTGAGAGGAAAATGGTTAAAACGACACTTTTCGTACTTTCCCGCCAAAAATCTTCATTTCCTTCCCCCACACCAACTGAGTTAGATAGCAGGAAGTAATAAATTATGATTTGTTTAGAAAGAAATACACGAAGTCAGTTGGTTTTTATTCACAGATAACGGGATGTTTAAAAAAGAAAGAAAATAGCTGCTTTTATTATTAGTCTGTATGGATATTTAATCTATGCCTGTTCAAAATAAAGTCTGGGCAGGGAAGAAAGAAAAGAAGGGTGTGTGTGTGTCACCATTATTTCGTCTGTGCGCGGCATTTTCCAAGCTGTTTTTAAGCTTTTGCATCTCTTGAAAACCAATTGTGTCTTTATTTGTTTAGTGTGTTTACATTTATGAAAATTTGAATCTCATTATTCTATAAAAACATTAGACCTTTCCTTCCACCATTTAAGTAAAATATCAATTCCGGGACAATCATTGCTCGGATAGAAAGAGAAAGATGAGTAGTACAGTGAACAGACCATCTGAAGAAAATAATAATAAATAATACTATAAATGAATTATATGATTATCAAAATTTGTTTGGCTTAAAAATATTTTGGTGAAAAACCAGTTATGAGAAACAGCTACATAAAATATTAGCGAGCATTAATACTGGCGAACCAACAGGTCGCCAAAGGCGGCTAGTAGTAAATAAAAATGAAATTCCGAACTTTAGTTAATAAGTAGAATATTTAAAAGTTTTATTTGAATATTTTCCAATTTTATTTTTTATATAACACATTTCATTTGATCCAATATTTAATCGAGACTGAGTGCATTTAGTGAACAGAATCTCGGGTTTGAAACGAGAGGATAACTGGTTTGAGGCAAGATTTCATTAAAATGGGTGTGAGATCTGGTAAGAAATTGTCTGTGTGACATAATGTGTACGTTTGGAGAGAGGACTGGAGGTTTAGGTTTATGTTTTACTATCTAATCGTGGTTCAAATTCACGAGGTGTGTTTCAAAATATCCCTTCTGACGACATAAAACAGCCAATTAAATTTAATTAAACTGAATGAAACCGACATTCTCCTTTTCTTCACTCCATATCAAAACCTTTACAACACGAACAGACATAGAACTATTTCAGATACGAAAGAATTATCTATTTCATTCATCACAAGAAACACCAGTATTAAATGTACTTTTTCTAGGCATAAACAGTTGAAATTTTTTAAAGCTGGTACTTATGGGACAAGTAAGTATCTATCTTGTATCTATTTTAACTGAAATGATAAATAGGCTTCAGCTTATAATTTATTTGATATCATTTTGACATATATATAAAATCTCTGAAAGTTTGAAAGATCAAAGCTTATTTATTTAGTTAAAAATTATTAAGTGCAGTGTTTGCTTTATTATGATAGAATTTCTTTCTCTCATTTTTAGATGTTAACTTTACGTGTTTTAAACATTTAAACTTCCAAGCCATTGCTGCTGAAAGTTAATTATGTAATGAGTATTAAACAATCAGGCTGATCAAAGAAAGTGCGGTGAATAAACTCATAGACACCAAAAGAACTTATAAAAAAATCCTTATTGTAGAATTTCTTCAATTTTATTTTTGTGTTTCTGACACGCTACGTAGATGATTTCAGAGGAGGTATGAGATATCTGCGATATTTATATGCCAATAACATTATTTGTCACTGAACTTAGGGGTGCAATCTTCTCGTAAAAGCAGAAAAAAGAAACGTTATTCGTCCAAAAATTCTTTATCAGAGAGAGAGAAAATGGTTGTCACTTAATAGATGCAAAACATAATACTTGTAAAATAAGTATATAGATGTTTAGTCATATTAACGCTCTGTTTTTAATTAACACAAGAGCTATCTTGGTATGAACCTTGTAATTTTGGACGGATGTTGTATAATGACAAATATTTAAAGGAGGGAGCAATGACAAATATTTCAAGTCTCTTAGAGTGGTGACAGAATACTTTCTGGCACAGACCATATCAAGGAATTGCTACCTATCGACAGGCCCCTGAGAAAATGACAATCTAGTACAAAATAAAATATATTTGAACATTCAAGATTTTGAGGCATATATATTTTCAACTGCTGGAAATGCGTCGCTTTTAAAATTGCCAGTAGATGATAGGGAATGCGTACCAAGATTTCTCTCGTGTATGCGCCTCTTGTCACATTGGATGGTGAGTAGTATCTACAATATAGTAAGTAGTATCTGCTTCAGAAAACACACATTTGCCGCTTCTATTAACTGTTCAGGTAAAATTAAAATTGTATCAGATCTACAAAACTTCCAATTTCGATTCGGAAAAACAATTATAAATTACTTTGTTGCATTTCTTTTTGACTTAAATGCAATCCTAGGTTCAATGGTTAATATATTTGATTGTATGTGTTCTCCTGTCTATTTTTTGTTGTTGAAAGTACTCGTGGACACTTCATATATTATTTCATAATGCAGATAAATGTATTCAATACTTGGGGTTTGAAAATGCATATTCTATTGTTTAATGAAAGATCTATTGGAAAATATCAACAAGAAATTAAGATTTTTCTGAGCTATCAAGTATTTCAAAGAATTTTTTTTTGCCTTATGAATCTCTTTTCATACACATTTTAAACAACGCTGGTTATTCGAGGATTTGTGTATTTTAATCTGCAAGAAAAATTAATTTCTTTTCAGAACACTTGCGCATTTTCTCTGAACTCACCCGATATTTAATATGCAGCAGCTTGCTTGCAAGAAACTTTACAGAGTATTTATGAATAATAAAAAATAAAAGTTCAAATTGCAAGAAAGCAATTATTACTAATATTTTTTACTTAAACAAGTTTAAGTCTAAAAATGCATTCTAATATTACTAATATGTGAATCAAGAGTCTCTTTCTTATTATCCAAATTATCACACAGATATCGTGATAATTGGATGATAAGAGAGATAATTGGATGAATATTTTACTAAGATTTCCAATATTCAAAATGATGTACAGTATAGTTGAAGATATTATAGCGACAATGTAGTGAACTTTGTGATATTTCCTTTCTTAAACGATTAAATGCGTCTACATTAACTATACAGGATCAGTAGATATCCCTTAAATCTATGAGAAGAAGAACAATAAAATTTCGAAATTCTCAGTTTGGTCATTTATGCTTTGGCAGGTACTACTCATTCGGACATGTACAACACAGGTACTCAAATTTAAAACATCAATGGAACCAAATAAAGAAGGCAGGCATAATATTTGTTTTATATTCAGTGTTAAGATATTCATTTTTTAAACTAATTCATAACCCTGCTCCCTCCGCAGAAAGAGCTACGAATAGGACTTTCATTTCACTTTCACCGAATCATTTTTTTCCAAATACGTTTTAAAATAGCAAACATATTGAAGAAATTGCAAACATATTCGTTTTTTCTTCTTTATCACCATTAATAGAGCTACAGGATAAATAATATATAATTTGCGATCAAAAGAAAATCTTAAATAAATATGAAGAAACGTCAAAGATATGCCTAGAATCAAATTTCAGGTTTCATACTAAAAACTGTTCAGATTTTTTAAACCATGAATTTTAATCATTATAAGAGAAAAATCTGCGACAATCCTCTCATTTTATTATTCATTCCTTATCAAGGAAGGAGATCAAATAATTGTGGTGACTATTTGTAAATTTCCGTTTTATTGCAAAATTCTTGTCTGGTGTCAGTGCAACATTGAAAGTTCACAAAACATCCGTTTTACGAACAAAACGGATGTAGTTGGAACGTTCTATGTAACACTGACACAAGAAACTAGTTTTTAATCAACGGTATCTATAGTGAAGTCAGCTTTATTTTTTTAAATGTGCATATTAAATGTCACCATTTCTCTAAAACTTTTGGAAATAGTTTTCTAAAACATTTTAAATTTTAAAAATCTTTTCTTTACTTTCATCTTTCTTTTTTTTACCTTACCTTGACAGCTAATCTTTGAAAGCTCCGTAGTTTCGTTCG
The DNA here is from genome assembly GCA_026289955.1 of Argiope argentata. NCBI lineage: Eukaryota > Metazoa > Arthropoda > Arachnida > Araneae > Araneidae > Argiope > Argiope argentata. Next base: position 437,173 of record JAOUZG010008502.1, on the reverse strand, counting down.
TCTTCATAAATGCCTTCAGGCTCTTTTGTAAAAGCCTTAACCACTTCTCAAACTTGACATTTCCTGTTTGGCTCTTGAAAAATTGCTTAAAGCAATGCAATTCGAACAATATATATACATTTTTTTCTTTGAATATCAAATCTATAGACTCCCCCATAAATTTTTTGAGTTCACGATTGTTTTTGCAGAATATTATTCTTTTGAATCTTTTCTTTGATAAACAGTCAGAAAGTTTTTCGGTGAAACATTAACAGGGAAAACTTTTCCTAGATAATGGAAAACTAACTTTTAGATGATTAGCGAAATTCTATAAAAGGAAAACAAAGGCTTAAAAGATATCTAATTAAGAAATATTACAAAAGAGTCCAAGGGAATATTTAATAGTACGTCTGTTGTTTGTTAAATATGTTATGATGTTAATGGTATTCATATTCCTTCCAATTGTTATCAAAGTAAGTGCGAATGAATGACCTAATATAAAACATTTATATTTTCAAAAGAAATGTTATATTTAATGTATACAGCAATACATAAAAAAATCCAGTTTTTTAAAAATTTATTTTCAATTACAAAATGATCGATGTATGAACATTTTGTTACCAATTAAACATCTAATCTGTTGTTAACGTTTGTTCCACTGGTTTTGAAGTTTTAAATGACACTTAATGTAGCATTGATGCGTTCTTCACTGACTGCTTTCGCTACCAGAAGTTTATAACATATGTTTTGGGTGTAATCCCATGAGGGGAAATCATATTAGATAAAATATCGGTGTCTTGGTGGGTATGTGACGAAAGGTAAATTAGTTTTACCCGTGCGCTCAGCTTAGTTTTGTAGGCTATTAAGTAGGTAATGAACACCCCAAACCCAAGAAGGGACCCTATCTTGTTGAATGATAATTGCTACCTACAACGCTAAATTGAGTGAAGTTAAAAGCAAAATTTTGGATGCTTTTTATTTATTTTCATGTAGCCCTTTTTATATTATGTGCTATAGTTTTGAAAATATAAATTTCAAAATTTCGCTTATTTATTGATGTGAACTATGTAATAACTGAAATATATAAAAAATCTTTTATTTCCAAATTGGGTTTCCAGTTTTGGGTTCAAAAAAGTTTTTATTTTATAAAGGTATCATGCTGCAACACCCTTGTTACACTGTTATTTCAAATGTAATTTAAGTATTCATTTTTAATTAGCGTTAGATAATTTAGCTGCAAAGAATATAATTTATGACCAGATTTCGAATGTCTTTGCTCTCTCTCTCTCTCTTATATATATATATATATATATATATATTAATATATATATATATAATTATTATCTATATACTAAAATCGTTACTTGTTCAATAATTAATAAATTATGTAGAAGAATGGAAAGGGAACGACAAATTATTACCAATAGTTTAAATAGTTTGATTCAGTTTTCACCTGTTAAGCTGCTAATAAAGTATTAATTAAAATTGAGTATATTATGTCTTTACTTGCATTCAGTTGAAATCTAAAGTACAGCTGAATTTTTTATTCAGTTTATTCTATGCTAATTATAGGTTCATTAATAGAAGGTTTGGTTTTACTGATATTGATCAAATTTATAAATGAATAATATGAGCTGACATTTTCGAATCAGAAGGCTAATTTTATCTTGGTTTTGAAAATCTCGATAGCTGGCAGAAATAATAGGATTCGAGTAATACCTTTATACAGTTTATATTTTGATCTTTCTTTTAGGAAGCTTGATTCTACTGTTGTAAGCAAAATTAAAAAACAGATTGAAATAATTGGTTTGATGTTTTTGAGTGTTTTCCAGTAAAATAAAAGGATTCGAATAATTCCTACACAGATTTTAAATTTAGGCAGTTCTTTTATTAATTTGAAAATCATCCCTTCCAGAACAGCGAGAGAACAGCTTTTTGATCGAAATTCTTCTGACGCCTGACGCCTTAAAACATTTGATGTTAGCATTCACAAGTTTATTGTAAATAAAATTATATATTGAAGCAAAAAAGAATTTTTTTTTCTAAATGCAAATTTAGATTTTTGATATTCAAAGCAAATAACTTGCTAGAAGAGGAAGGGTAATTAATGTACTCTTGTGGTAGTTGTGATTTCTTCACATAGTTAAGTCAAGAACACCATGGTCACTTTTCTCAATAATAGAACCTGAATAAGTGGTTCAGTGCATTTTTTGAAATTTAACTTAAGAATTTTTTTCATTTTTATGAAGGGATGCTATTATTAACAATTGTTAACCGTTTGAGTACGGGAGAATATTTACCTTTACGGTAAGTGAAGCGCAATAGCGCTTCGCCGTACTCAAACGGTTAAATACTATAGAGGAATCATTAAAAGATTTGTATTCTACTTAAATTATTCTGCATAATTAATATAGGATTTAAGTTGAATAATTTAAGGAAAACCAACTGTGCTCCTCAGATAAAATTAGCTACGATCATCCAGCATTGGTGAAAATAACATTAAAATAATAGAATCCAAATACGAGTATCAATATTTAGATAAAAAACAATTTGAAATATTTTTTTAAATATAAATTTGCTAATTTTTCTTTTATTTCAGTTATTTTTTGTATTTTAATCCTTTATTTATTTATGATTTCTTATTATTAATATTATAAAATCTTGAAATTATTTTTTTTCTAATTTCTTACTAGATGAAATCAAAGTTTAATGAAATTAATTTAAATGGTTGGTAAGTATAGAAAATAAAATATTGCATTGTCATCAAGAACACAAAAGTGTGCAAAGCTTTAAAATTGCACCACAGAATTAAATCAAATATCAATTACAAAATTTTACTTCTACAAACAAGAAACAAATACATTCATATAAAAATATATAAAAAATTCAGTATAGTTTCTAAAAATTTCAAAAGAAATTTACCAAAACGGTAGATAGTTTATTTTAAACAATTTGGAATAATAATGCGATATTGAAAACGATTACTAGTGTCAAATATTTTATTGGTTAATGAATATTATTGACAAATATCTTTCTTGCTTCTATATTTTCAAATAATTTTCCTAATAATATTAAAAAAATAAGTTATTGGCAAATTAGTATGTGATATGAATGTTTATTAAATTTCAGTCAAATATCAGATTTAACAAATTTATAATTATAATTTTTAAGTAAATGAAAATTTGAATTGAAAGTAAGAACACAAATAAAAGATATATGTTACCGAATAAAATATAACTCATAATTTTAATAACAATGACATTTTAAGCAGAGTGTAATTACACTTATATATGAAAATAGAATTTTGTCAATTTTGTCACGTTTGCTTCTTTCGATGTAAATTATTTATTTCGAAAGTTATGAATATAAAATGATTAAGAAAATAAATCTTAATTGGTTTCTTAAGTTCTTTGTAATAAATTTTAAAGGTGCTTACAAACGACAAATCTTCATAGAGTTGATCGAAAGTAAATTTAATAAAAACCTTTTTTTAAACAACTCTTCCATTAATGTCCTATAAAGTAGCATTCTTTCATTTAAATTATTTTTGGCCTTTTAGCTTAAAAATCGTAATGAAACATTGAATCTGTAAATGAACTTTTCTCAAAATAGCAACCAGATAACACTATTGATTTAGATTCTACACTTTATTACATTAATAAAGTGTAGAATCTAAATCAATAGATTCAAAATCTCAAATATTTAAATCTCAATAGATCTCAAAATATTTAATCGATTTATAACATTAATTGATTAAATTAATAAATAAATCGATTTAATTATATTAATCGTTTTATTACATTAGTTGATTAAATTAATAAATAAATTGATTTAATTATATAAATAAATTAATTACATCAATAGACTAAATAAATTAATAAATCATTTTAATGATATTAATCGATTAATCACATTAATTAATAAATATATTTAATTATATTAACAAATTATTTTATAATTAAATTTTACAATTATTAAAATAGTAATTTTCCTGTAAGACATACAAGTGAAAAGAAATTAGTGGAAAATGAGCGAAAAATGAATTAAAATATTGATAATAAAAATATAAAACAATGAGTTAAACACAAGTATGTAATTACAAAGTTCCACCTTAACAAATAAGAAATAGGTCAAGCTAAAAAATAAATGTAATGAAAATTTATTCACATATAAAGAGAGAAAATGCGCATGTTTTTCTTTTGCTTAAGTTATTTAAATATATATAAAATCAGAAATAACTGAAAATAAGGAAAGTTCTTCAAAATCTCTGTTATACATTAAAAAAATTTTTAGGCATAAATCATGAAAACAGAAAAAAATAGCAGTTAAAATAAAAGACGAAAAGTTAGCATGAAAAAACAAGTAAATATATGAAGATCTGAACTGAAATTTCGTTTTATATTTGATTCTGACCTCCAAAATGAAAGTTTGCACTCCATCTTCGAATAACATTTTCTTGAAGAAATCATTCTTGCAGTAACTATGTAGTAATTTTGTGGGATAAAAAAGAAGTCTGAAATTCTCTTCCTTTTTCTCATAGACTCTGTTTCTTCTCGGAAAGAAAGTTAATGAGTTTCTTGATAAATGTACCACCTATGGAGAAGAAAATGGAAAAAACACTTTGATAGCTAAAACTCTTAACTGCAAGCTCATAAATGCTTTAAGCATGTTTTGTTCGATAATATTTCATTAAGAATGGGTTTTCTGAAACTTGTGACCCCGAATGTATTCTAGGAAAACTCTACATTATAGGAGTGAAATTTTATCGTTTCTTCAATATTATTCAGCAAAAATTATTAAAACCCCCCGTTTTGATTTCAAAAATTCAATTCAAATTTATCAGAGGCTTGAAAGTATTTTTATTTATTTATTTATGATTAATTATCCTTTATTATAATATTTCATTTTATTGCTATTTTAATCTAAATTCTTGGAAGAGTGAGAGTTTCCATTGTAGTTTACAATGTGGCCCCAAATGTATTCAAGAAAAACTCTACATTATAAGGCTCTATATAATTTCGTCAATAAATTTATATTATTCAGTAAAAATTATTAAAAAAACCCGACTTGATTCGAAAAATGTAATTGAAATTTACCAGAGACTTTAATTGATTTATATTTATTAATTTACTATTAATTACCCCTTTTTTATATTTTATTTCAAAATCTATTTTATTTTTAACTCTTGGAAGGATAGGAGTTTCCTCTGTAGTTTATAATGCATTTTATAAGATTTGGGTCACTCTCTCTCTTTCTTTTTATTTACACTTATACGAAAAATAGAAACAAAAATTATTACAAAAATCAAAAGGATCGACTTCGACATTTTGAATGATTTTTATGTTTAAGATTTTTGGGAATCAGAAATCCACAATTTTGAAACTATGCTTATCTGTGAATGCTCAACCGCCAAAATGGGTGAATTTGGTTTCTGAAATCTTAATTATCATAATATTAGATGCCTATCAAATTTTGGACGAAATCCATTTTGAGGACATCTGTCAGTGCATCAGTACGAATGCATTTGAACTGATCTACAACGAGTTTGATGAATGAAATTTAGCATATGACTATATCACTAGATTTATGAAGCTATGACTTATTTTGGACTAAATTCTTTTTTCAAAAATTGAGTTTTCTTAATTGACTGTCTGCCAGTGTATATGTGAATGAAATATCTCAAATCCACGACAAGTTTCAAAATGAAATTTGAAGTCTTCACTCAAGTAGTTGAGATCTGTATGTAAAAATGTACCAACCGAAAACTGTAGATCATTGTTGGTTAAGAGTGCAAAGTACATAGTTTGTTAAACAGGTACAGGATTCATACTTAATTTTCTCTCCTGCGTTGTGAATGTAAACACAAAATGTACCATATTTGGTGTTTGAAAGTCGAAAGGAAATCCCTCCTGTTGCTGTTTTGGAGGTGAAGTTTAGTATTAAAGATTAATATTTCATTTCTTATTCTGCTTGAGTACTATTTGGGAGACGGATGTCGCAATTGTGGCCCATGTTGATGCTGAGGCGATAATTTCTTCTCCCACTTTCTGCACTGTTCTAGTGGCAAGATAATGGCCACCTGAGGATTTAATTTGTAACAGGTCCATCTATAAGATGCTTCATTAGTAGGAATGGGCATCTAAGCCTCGACTCTGCTGCCATATCAACATGAACCTAGGGCAAAAGAAAAGGAAATTATAATTAGAATTTTTTTAAGAATTTTTTTTAAAGAATTTTTTTAAGAATGAGAGTATAAATTGCCCTCTGACTATTTTTTGGTCTGTAATTTTAGCTAAGACTGGGTATACACTAAGAAAAAATGAAAAGAGCATATGAGAAGTAAATAAAATATTATCAGCAAATGGAAATACTACAATGGATTTTTTACGACAAACAATACTTGATTATCAGTTTTAAAAATCAGAAGTACTTTACTAATTGTAGAATACTAAGTGGACTGTATATATTACTTTTTCAATAAAGTTTCGACGAGTGCTGGTTTGTTTTCTGAATGATTAAACAAATTTCTATTCCAAAATCTTTAATTACCAATTCCGTACTTTCCATTACAAGACGCTCACCATAGAACGCCCACAACCAAACGAGACACACACAAGAACGAATATAAAAACAAAAATCATAACTTACAAGAAGAATGATTGCCACATTTGGTGAACTGTCATTTTACATGGCGATAATAACCATAACTTTGTTTGATATTTAACACTAATAATGGTTTTAAGCATTTAAATGAGTGATTGTTTTTTTAAATTTAATGCGTGTTTTATTTCTTGGTCTATAAATTAATAATTTTCAGTATCTTAAATTTTCTTTTGCAACCCTTTTTCTTGAAAATCTTTTGAAGACTCCATTTCCACCCAAAGATGTTTTGATTACCCATGGTAATTGTTAAATCAAAAACAAATAAATAAAATAAATGTATTAAGTATTAAAAATTGGCAAATCAAAGCAACTTAAATTTACTACAATTATTTTTTAAGTACAAAATGTCATGCAAAAGTTTAAAATTCAATTAAGTTTCTTAGTTGGTGACTAATAATGAAGAATTTAAGGAAGGTGTTTGATAGATACTTTATAAATTTATTTATCGTGAAGTCCTTCTATAAATTGAAAGTTACCAAATAATAGCTTGATTAAATTCCTTTAATGTTTGAATTAATTTATGGACTCATACAATTTTGGTATCTATTGTCCATCTTGCATAAAGAGAAAGGAAGTGGTCACTTTTGAAATAACCTTTATCATGTAAATTCATGCGAATTATTTTCCTTTGTCAGATTCATAAGTATTCATTGGAAAATTAGTAAACGAATGTAATGAGACATAGTCAAATACAGAAACAATGCTTTTAGTTAGGAGTTAATCATATTTATTTAATTATTAATATTTTTAGCTTTTTCATCTGAACAATAAACTAAACTGATTTATTAAAAGGAGCGTTAATTACTAATGCTCGTGGAAACTTACGAATTCCAGTCTACTGTATTTAGAAATTCACTAAGCCCATTAGAAACCTGATGACTTTATTTTTCGTTTTAACCTTTTTCTAACACATTGCTATTTTTGCACAGTCCCTAGTAAAGATTCATGTTATAAAGAAATTTCCTTTCCTAGGGTTATGACTATATTTACCTAATCCATTACTCATTAATTTAAGTGCTCTCTTGAGCTTTTTTTAGTAAATATCGTATTTGGAAGAAATAAGAGTGTATCTTTTTATGTATTTGTTATAATTCGTTTATCCATTCTCTTTCAGATGAATCGCTATATGAAGTGAACTTTCGAGTTATTATCGTGTTTACTGTAATTCCAATCATTTTAATACCTCCTACGAGTCTTTTCTGCATGTTTGAAGTGGAGATGAGATAGGTGAATGACCTCATCCATCATCCGATATATCTTTTTCGAGGAGACTGAAATTGTCTTTTTGGGTCTAAATGAAAGAAAAATGTAATGTGTCATAGTTTTAAAAGATTACTTTTCAAGGAAAGATGATTTTGAAAGAAAAAAATTATTTTGCATAAAATGCCTTTGCTGTCCTGATACAGTTGCCTTTTCAAAACAGCATGAGGAAAATGTAAGACTGTTGATTCATGATTCAGTTTTATTATCTTCAGTGATTTTAATATAATAAGAAATAAAACTTCTAAACTAAAATTTGCTTCACTTATGTCCTTCCAAGATTTGCTTTCTTATCGCAACCTTGGTTTTATGGAAGGTTTTTTCAAATTATCTGCTCAATGGTATATTTTTATGGCCACTTTTATAAAATGATTCTTGGTGTCAATCATAATTTTGATTTAAAGGCATTATAATATTATCAGTTCATGAGTAGTGCTATAAGCATTTTATGCCTTTTTCTAGGCCATGCAAAGAAATTATCCTTCAAATGCCGATAAGGTTTTTTTTACCCCTAATTCGGCCATGATCACAGTCCATTTAGACAGATCAACTGCTATCAACTAGAAAGCGAAAAATTGACAGGAAAAATTTATACAAATAAACAAACGGGAAATTCAGAAAAAATTCACAGTTACTTTATCATTGATATGCCTCTAAAAAAAGAAAGATAAAAAAGTGATTTTGCTAGTTAAATAACAATGTTGTAGCATAAAATAAATTCCATATTCAGAATATAATTTTGTACAGAGGTTCAGATGGAGAAAGGGCATAATTTTTTCATTTGATGATGATGCCCATGATAAATTATAGTTATAAAGTAACAATAACATAATAGTTCAGATGAAATCATCAATGAGGTGAAAGACAGCCTTCAAAAAGGCAAATGAATCTAATATTTAACGAATTCTTTTAAAGAACAGGATTGTTGAAGAATTATAAAACGCTGAATAGGGCAAATAATACATATAAAAAAAGAATACACACATGCGTGTGCACGAATAATATTCATGAGCCAGATCAATAGCATCGATCTGTTTAATGTGAGTATGATGTCCCTCGAAATTTAATATAGTTGGATTCTCTTCTGAGGTTTTATCATTTTAAAAAATTATTTGAAACTTAATATTTATAAATGAGAATTGATTCATTACATGATGAATGGGAGGTGAAAATCGTGCATAGGAGGAGGAACTATGAACAAAAATTAAGAGCTTTTTCTAGGAAATATAACTACGTGTTCTCTAGTATTATAGTATACGACACAGTGATGCTTGATTTTTGTTCTTTCGAAGTAAAAGATCCTACTTTACGTTTTTTACGTGAAGTAATGGCTTTGATATTTTAGCTTGCCCAACAGATAATCTTGTTTCTTCTACATGAATAATTTTTGAGAGACATGCAGGAGAATCCATTAATTATTCCAGCAGAGAAAAATATTTTAACATTTTTTAAATGCAGCCTTTAGCTTGTTACATTTATTTATTTATTTCCCCTGAATGATAGTTTACAAATCGTTTTACTCCTTTCTTTTCCTGCCTTACCCAAATTTCTGAAAAATTTGATTTTTTTTGGGGGGGGTGTAAATGTTGTGTTCACATATATGCTCTAGTTATATACATTACATTACTTAATATAATGTATATAATACATTACTTAATATACTTACTTATTACTTACATTATTTAATATAATGTATATTGTATCTTTTACATTACTTAAGAGCATTCCACTCAATTCTGTTATAAATAATACTGTAAAATTGTTTTTCTCTGCAAACAGCGTTTGATAGTGCAACTTCCTTTTAATTATTTAAATATAGTTGTGCACAGAACCCTGTTACTCTTTCCACTTTTTTCATTTACACATCGCACAGCTTTTTTTTCTTCATTTTTTCCCAATGTGCCATCTTTTATTTCTTAGTATTTTCTCTGTTCATTCCATAAAATAAAGTAATGGATTTTTAGCACATAATATACAAATACTGTTCCATATTTACTATCCTGCTGGTATTCCATATTTATGGACTCTTATTTTGGGAAATTCAAACCGGATTTTGGAAACGAAGGTAGATTGCTTATGGATTAAAACAAATCTCGAGATGGGCCTTATTAGTCAACATGAATATAAAAAACGAGTAAATAAATATTAAATGCGAGAATAATAGATCTGACTTACCGAAATTTATGCTTTCTAAAACGCACAAAAAGGCTCGCAATAACTACAACAGAGCAGAAAACACTAAGATAATGAGGGATCAAAAAGTAGAATTTTTCCTTGTTTCCTAGATTACAACACTTAACAGAAAAAAACCAGATCTATTCGATATCTGTCTTCCTTCCTCTGGAATCAAAAAGATAATTACTTGAGAATTACATTGATATACAAATCACTTTTGCTTAGTGATTATTTCAAAAGTTATAGGCAGGAAACTAAGCAAAAATGTTACAATTTGGCTTACTTTAACTAATTAAATAAAAAAAGAAACAATTTTGGAAGCTAATAACAACTTTGACATAGAAATAGACCATATAAAGACATATGCAAACTGTATATAGCTACTCTCCATCATTTAAGATATGTTTACAAACAGACACAGGCATTTTTTATGTGTTTTATATTAGGGGCAAAATTGTTAAGAAATTATTGTGGGGTACCTTACAAAGAACCAATAAATGAACGACACATAAAGTCATTTATTTTAATAAATACCGGACGCAATTTGGTGAATGCTACAAATTCGAAGGGGAAAAATATAAGATTAATGTTATAAAATGTTCTGAAGACAAGAGAAAGTCTAAGATATTATACTAAAATATTTAATACTCTATTCTGAATTTTGATTTATATGTAATTTTGTGCTCGATCCAAGATATTGATTAAACTTTATTAAAATCTTCATTAAGTCCTCCACTGCTTCAAGATTCAAATTCGCCCATCAGCAAGAGTTATCTTCGTATATTGCTATTGCCCCCTCTACCTAGTCAGTCTACATAAGTAAACATGATTTAAGGTGAGTGACATGGAATAAATATCTCGAGCTACGCCTTATCTAAATATTTCAGTTCCCAATACATGGCCTGAAATATTTGCGGATTTTTTTAAATTACTTTTTCGAATTCTTATCCGAATTTAAATTCTAAATTTGCACAGAATAGATAAGTTTAGATTTTTTAATTATATTTTAATTGTATTTTATAAATAACCTAAAATAATATTTAAAGTTAATTAACATAGTTTAAAGGAATTAACCTACTAAAACAGAGAACATTTCAACCTCTTCCATGCTTTTTTGAGATACTATCACTGATGCATAAAAATGTCAACTTTCTTGTCTTTCATAAAAATAATGAAAAACATGAAAAAGCATATCTGAATACAAATAAATTGTCAAAAGCTCTGAAATTAAAAATAGTGTTAAAAGTAAATGAGCTTTAAATATTAAGAACAATATTAGAGGAAGAAGGAATCCTGCTTTATCATGGGAAACGTAATTTAAAAACGAATGAAGAGAATTTTTTTCCAATAAAGGGAAGATAATTTTGTCTTTCATAAGAATATTAATTAATGAAAATATTTTAGTTGTAAAAACTAAACAAAAATATCAGTATTTAAAAATAATTTCTTCAAATTTCATTTGGCTGAAGATGAACAGGCGGTGATATGTTATACTTCAGAAGGATGTTGTTTGCTATTATATAAATAAAAAATTTTGATGTGTTTATAATTATTATTTTTTCATTCTTAAATCATTAGTCGGAAAACTTTCAGGTTGCAAAATTCATAGCTTTTTCTCCATTTTTTAAATTTAATAATAATTATTATTATATGACAAATTATCTTCTTTTTTTAAATGCTGTAAATGATCTTAAGATTTTAATTTTCAAAAGCTTTTCTTACTTAATTTAGATTTCACTCACAGTTATTCATATCAGGTGGACAAGCCTTTTTTCAAAACGGAATTTTTAATGCCTATTTAAGAGCATCTTAGAGATTTCTCAAAAAGAATCGAGAATTAAATTTGTTAAAGAGATTCCAGGAGATTCATCTAATTGAAAAGAAATGAAAAAAAAACATATTTATGTCATTAAAAAGAAAATGAAAGAACTATTTATATGCTAGTTTTTATTTCAATGCTGGACGTATTATTTTGTATCATACTTACATCCAATTTTTTAATAAATCTTCTTACATTGACTCATAAATAAATCGAAAAGCAAATTAAGTTCCAATATTATAATATACCTAAAGCAATTGCTCTCGCATTTTACTCTTTTAATCATAATTTTATTTTATGAAATGAGAAGACATATTCACATTTTATCCTTTCAATGAATGTAATGAATGACCCTCCGGAACCTGAAGTCAAAGAAGCTATCTATATCAAAAGATAACGAGTATGTATGATTAAATAAAGTGTTTTACTTAGGCTCCCTGCATTTAAAAGGCATTAGGAGCATGTAAACAGGGATAAATAAATACAAATTTTGCATGATTTAATGGAGTCTGTTTATACTCATATGCTGAAGTCATGCTCACATGCTGTATTTAATTTGAAATCCCTGGTACATTTTTAATATAGAAAAAGAACATAGCGTCATACTCCATTGAAATACAAAATCTAAATAACATGCACAACTGCGCTAAGTAAATGAGAGTGATATAATCTCATATAAAATCATGGGCCTATAAATTTATACGAATCAAAAATATCCTTTTTTGTCAACTAATTGAAAATATTATGAGCTATGTAATAATTTCTTTGAAATTAAGGTGCAGTATATAATTTTAAAACTCATTTCTTAATTCATCTAATCTAATAGAGAATAACAGGGAAGAGCATGGAATTAAATTGAATGGTAAGTGGCTGAAAAGTACCCGAGGAACTGATACGTTTTTACGGGGGAGAGCTAAGAGTGTCACTGTAATAATGTGACAAAGTCCCGGTTATGGGACTGGAGGGTCCTGAGTTCGAAACTCGATGCTTCGAAAGATCAGCCTTATATACAGACCTAATGCATACTAAACCCGAGAAAATCAAACAGCTTTCCGCTAATATTGAATTCCAATTTGGAGAGAGAGGGCCAGTTCGAGTATCGTCCCCGCTATCAGGCTATGGCTCGGAATTATGAGTTTCGCTTCGTGTAGATCCAAAACGGGATAATATTCCTGAAATAAATTAAATATTGAGAGTCATGGAGTCAAAAGAAATGTTAACTTCCTTTTTAAATTCTTAACATTCATGTTTAGATTTTTCTCGAACACAGCTCAAATTATCGGGTTTTTTTAATATCTAAATTTGATAAATTGATGAGATGGAAAGATAAAGATAGTTGAAAGCAGTATAAGAAATTAAAAAAATGAAAAAGAAAAGATAACGTAGTATTTAAACCTGTAATAGCGAGCAAAATTATGAAAGTCTTATTTAATTTCCTCCAGAAATTAAACGTCACCATCTTTCTTTTTTAATTTAAGTTTACATTTGAACAAAATTCCTTCATAAATATTTTATAGGTGCATATAATATAACATATAAATACTGAGATGAGTTCAGCAAAGATAAATATGTTCTAAAATTTATACTTAAAGAAAGCAAAAAATATTATAACCCAGTGATGAGGTTTGGAAATGAAAAATAAGGATTTCGAAGTCCACATATATAGAATTTTATTTTAGCTCATGGCACGTTTTATCTGCTTTTATGTTTTAAACGACATCGCATTAAATGGCTAATTTACATTTCGTGAATTAGGCGTTACATTGGTATTTAATCCAAATAATTCAGGCTCACTATAATAAAATCTAAATTATTTGTTATGCTTGGTATATTGGAAGTTTGGAAACTGAGATTCTGCTATTCGGGTGCCATTCTTTTCATCTCATTATTCTCGAAATAAAATCCACTTAAATATTTGATTGCATGAAAAACATGGAAAGCTTTCGAGTGAAATTCACTAGCAATATTAACTGACAATTGACTAAATAAACAGGAAACTTTTCCTTAAAATCACATTTACAGAATCGACCATCATGGAATTATAGCCATGAAATTAAAATTAGAATGAATTTAAGGTGAATAGTTAGAATGCCAGTATAACGTTAAAGAAAATTTATAGACATTTTATTTGAAATTTTATTTTTGTAGAAAATTTTTAAAAGCTTTTCAATATAATACTTTATTTTAACGAATACTTCTTTTATTCCTCATCATAAATACGTCGTATGAGTTTGTTGTGAAAGTAACAACTAAAATTTCTATTTTATATATAATTTTTTAAAAATTCCATGATGATGAATATTTATGATTTAAATTTGAAAGCAATTCAAATAATTGAAAGATATTTCTAAAGTGGCATATAGTTAATGCTGATTATATAGCTTTCCAAATTTTTCTTACTCATTTCCTTTTAGACCTTTCTAGATAAGTCCGAAAATTAATTTCATATGAAATCATATTTTATTGGTCATATATAATTCAAAGCAAGAAATATATATTTCAGGTACTTTATCATGAATATATATATAATTCAGATAATTTAATGAATTCTGTAAGTGACTCAAAGAGAATTAGTGTGGTGAAACTGCATTCGAAAGAAGAAAAGATAATGAATGACACGAAGAATGCTTCAACAAAAGATAATTAAATTTAAGAGTAAATGGAAAATTTATGGTAGTTGAGAAAGATAAGATTCAATAAAATAATAAAAGGTTCAAATGAATCTCTTACTTTGTTACATTGATTTTTCTCCAACTCCACATCAATTTAATTTCTTATCTAATAATGATCCTATCGAATGAAAACGACCAGTAGAAAAAAAAAGGATATTTGGATCACTTGGTCGAGTGCATTTATCCAAGTCAGATGATAAAGGGCACGAACGCCACAGTTACTTTCAAGATAGACTTTGGAATTAGCTTCGATTTGTGTGTATCAGGATATATTGCTTTCATCGACGTTTCAAAGAAAACTCTTCACTTCAAAGAAAACTCTTTCACTTTTGCGTATCGTTTGGCAGAAATTCATGATAATCTCCAGAAGCTGGACTAAACAAGCAAAAAAATCCGTTTCTAAACCTCATAAAGGTCTATCAATTTTTAAAAGTTTATTTTATGAACTACGATTTACCAATCTTGAGCTTACGAATTTCCAGTGCCAAAACTGTGATTCTGTCTTTATATTATTGCTGTGTTTTTTAAAATCCACAAAAATTGTGCCTTATAATATATAGTATCAATACTCTCAGTGGCATAGCAAGATTAATTGGAAATCGAAATATGTATTATTTTTTTCTCTCCAAAATGATATGAGTTTTTAAAAAGTAAGATGAAATTAATAATTCGTCTTTGCTGTCTCCCCCTTTCCCCATTGTTTATTTTTTTAATAATTCTCTTGTTTTTCAATAATACACGAATTTTTTAAAAAATTAACTATTAAGTTTAGCTTGGTATTATTTTGAAGTAACTCAGGGTCTACTTTGAAATGTATCTTTAAATTTTAAAATGTGACCAGGTAATTATAAGAAAACTAAAATAGCACCTCTCTTCCCCCGAAAATTCCGTATCATATTGTTAGAAGGAGTTTGACAATCTTTTTTCAGATTTAGAGAGCATCTGGCATATATATAGTTAGGTGGAATCGATGCTGGAACCTTCTGATCTCGTAGCCGTGTCTTTACTATGAGGTTACCACGGCCAATACACTATGCATCTTGAATATTTTTCACTACAGAAGCCGCGACTCTGCTATCTCCGATTCTGCCCTGTAAATATACCAAATAATGTTTTGTAATAAATTCAGTTAATATACTCAGTTATGTAGAGAGCCAAAGCCTTATTTTTTTATTCCCTCTGGTGGTATTTACTATTTAAAAGTGAAATCAACCCACTAACACATCGTGTTTGCTATGACACCTAAAATTTAGAGTCTAAACATCTATACTCCTTTTCTCAACACCTCCTCATTTCTTTATTGTTGCATTTAATCGGCACTGTTATTTGCTTTCATAAAAGGCAATATTTTTCAAATAATTATTTAAACTTTAGGCGTTGCGATTGAGACGAGGGAAAATAATTTCCTAATATTTATAGCCATTTAATGGTCTTAATTACATGTTCAACTGTTGTCAGTAACGAAGGATATCATCGAATGTTGTTACAAAAGATATTTCACCCACCTCAAACATAAAGTGTCTCCAAATGACGCCTCATGAATAGGTAAACTCTGCGGTGCAGACAATATGAAACTTGGTGGGCGTGCTTTAAATCCCACAGGAGGCTGCTAAATTTCCCTAACAACTTACGCGCTTCAAACGCAAATTCGTCAAACGCATTTTTCTTGCTTCCGTAACAAAGTCCCATGCATTCTACAGGTTGGACACTCCTGCGCCACATCATTAACGAATAACGAGACAGTCGCGACTCGACTGAATAAACTTCTTCCGTGCATCATTCGCCAAGAGTTAGGGCTATAAAAAGTCAAAAAAGGCGAACTATTCGTCATTAGTTAAGAGGTCCAGTATCCTCAACTCTTTGCATAGTTAATATAATGATTTCGCAGATGGGAAAGGGTGCTTTTATAATATTTCTTTTTCTTCCTCTTCGGCTCGGACTCTTATTGATGTGGAAAAATCGAACCTAGGGAGCGCATGCTCCTAGATTCCACCAATGGAATGAGACCGCTTGGTTAGGTAGTATATTTGAGCTCAGGTTTGAGCAGCGGAGAACTCATTCGCTCCGGAGACGGCAGCGAATGTACTAGAGCGAGATTTCAGCAAAAAGGGAGGATATTGATCCAACCGAGTTACGGACATCCGTTTAGAGAATCTTAGTTCCTCTTTTTAGATTTCCTTCCACGTAAACATCGTATTTGGATAGAACTACAGAGTCGGCACTCATCGACGGGACGATTGGGTGTGCGGATCCCGCCGCATGGGAGCGGAATCACGTGCCAAAGGATGTTTGTCAACAATTTTTGATCTAAAACTCCTGCGGCTGGTTTGAAGTGCAAGGACACCGGAACAGTAGGTTAAAAACTTATTTAACAGAAGATACAGAAAATTTACCAAAACTTTATTGAGTAACGTGGTTTTGAATCTAACTGTCAACTTTTCAAAATCTTCATTGTGTTTCTGGACAAAACATTTATTTAATTTCTTTTTAATTTTGTGTTCCGTATAATAAATAAGACGTGCGAATAATCAGTTCAAGAAAATCAAAATTCTAAAACTTTCCATTTTTGCCATTCGATATATTATCAACGAACTGATTTAAAACTGATACCACGCTCAGGAATCTGAAAACTTTTTTACGCCTTCTTCACAATTGATGTAAAGTTATTTTGTGTCAAAAAGTGATTTTTTAAAATCCCAAGGCAGCTAATGTATCAATAAAAAATTAAGTCCTTATTCACGTCCTGAAATCAGATTTTGATAAAAAAAATTGTGTTATTTTTATTCATAGCGCAAGTTTTGTGTATGCAGCTATTTTGAAAGACTAAATTATACGCAAACATTTAAACTAACTTGTTCATTTTGACAGAACTATTCAATAATATTTATTTCGCAAATATTGCAAAATCTAAATCACTTTTAGAATTATTTTACTTCGCTTTAAATAAAACCGAACTGAATAGGTGTGCTTCACATATTTCTGAGACTTTCCTAAGCATCAAGAAAGGGCACACTCGGTCAATTTCCATACATCCAGAAAGAATTGCAATCGTCGAATAATTCAAGATAATAACTTCAATCGCAAGAAAAGTAATATTCAGGAAGAAGGGAATATATTCAATATCAATTCAACATCTACTGAATTTTAAAAGAAGCTCTATTTGAGGGAATTTCAGAGTACAGATTGACTCTCTCCAATTCTCTGTGCACTGAGTAAGATTGCATCAAATCTTTAGTGAAAGTTTCATAAGATTTTAAAGATCCAAGTTAGAGACTAAGAAGAAATACAGAGTCAAAGAAATCTTAATCTGTTGAGGAAGGAGGGATGAACTAAGATCTCTGAGAGACTTTGAGTGATTGGCATTTCAGTGAATTAGGCAAAATGGGATCCGGACATTCGTGCAAGAAGAAGAAGAAGAAATTCAGCATCACCCAGGTTGATCTGAGGGAAACAAAATCAGGTAAGGATACTTATTTACAGTATAATTATATAATTATTAGCTACATGCATAGAATAGAAAATTTCAAAAGCTGAGAATAAGAAAACATGTGGAAGGCGTGTAATATATTGCTCCCCAGGGGAAATATACTCCATATTTTAGACTTTTTTGCTTAAATTACTGAATGTTTTCCAAAAACACCCAAGACGAATTCAAATGCATGCCTTAAATTTGATTATAATTGGATATTTCCCTCCCAATAAGCAATATTTCATGGCTATTTCTTCCATGGTTTTATTCTTCTTTATTTCATGGTATTCCTTTCTTTTCATTTTCCCCTTTAGGATTTTTCTGTTTTTATGCTATCACTAATTTATTTCCTCAGCATTAATGTTTTATATTGTTTATATTATGCTTCTGAACTTTGTAATATTCGCGTTCTTCAGCAATTCTTGCGTTGTAACTTAAGAGAGTAGAAAAATATTGGAGAGCCGAAATATTTTATTCCTTTTTTCTAGTTTCAAATTTTTTTAATATTTGTATTTATTTGTATTTTTAATATTTGTATTTATTTGTATTTTTAATATTTGTATTTATTTTATTTTATTAATTTTTTAATAATTTTTCTGTAATAGCTGTTTCTAATTATATTTAATTAAAATTAACTAATTAAATCTACTAATTCTGTGATATATTATATTTCACAAAAATTAGATAAATATTTTTTCTAACTATAGATATATTTCACTGTTTCTAATTAAGTGAACACTATAATAATTACTTCCAATTATAATTTCAGTTAGTTAAGTAGCTTTTTTTACTATAACTATTTCTAATTATAGAAGTATTTTACCAAAACTAGCTGAATAACTATTTTTAATTATAATTATATTTCACTGAAAAAATTGAATTGTTTTCAACTGAATTTATTTTTATTTGTGATTGATTTTAGTGTTTTGCTTTCGTGCTCATCTTCTAGTTATGGTATTGCAACAAAACAGAGTTACTTCTGCAGAAAATTATGAAACTTTGTCGAAATGAATCACCAATATTCATTTAAAACAGAGTTTCTTAAATTTAGATATATTTTAATATTAGAGAAAAAGAAGAACCGAAGATTAGCAAATTTATACATTTTTTTATCCTTATAAATATTTTTCAATTTTCTTTTATTAACAATATATATGCTTTTAAAACTGAATTTTAATAGGAGATGTCATGAAAATAACAATGCAGTTTTAAAATTTAACAATCCGATAACAATATTCTAGGCTTGAAATAGAATAAAGATTGGGAGAAAGGATAATGTGAATTGGGTCGTAGGAAGTTGTGGAAACAGAAAAAAGGATACATTACTGTATTCTTGTAGAATTTAATTTTAATCCCACTATAGGACTATTGAGTTAATGAGCAATAATGTAAAAAATTTACGTAATGTTTTTAAACTTTTAACTTTTTAAAAAATTGTATTTTATTTTTTGTATTTTAGAAAAAGAAGGTTCGAATTACTTTTTCCCTAAAAAAAGCAATAACTTGCACCTTCGGTTTGAATTTTATGAATATAAAGGCAGAAACAATACGCATACAGATGTGACATGATATTAATCTGTACATTAATAGTTTGCAAACATGTATTTGAACAATATTTTATAATTTTTTTTGATAATGTCTTTTTTATCATGATCAAATATATCAAGAGTATGATTTATTAACGTTGAAAAAGTTGATTTCATTTACTTAAATGCAAATATGAAATACATTTAATTTATGCACACGAAAATTTAGCATTTGGTGTATAGCATTTGTACATATTATATTACTGTTGATAAATAAAATAGCTTGTAGGAAAATTGTGTTAGTTATTGCTACACATAAAAAATATCATAGCCCTTAAAAAATATCATTGCCAGTGGTATAGTTTGCGCGTATAATCTGAATGTAAATTTTTCTTTCAACGGTAGTTAACATAAATGAAATATCTTTTCTTAGCAAGTCATCTATTGTAACAAAACCAAAATAGAACTAGGAATTATAATATCTACTAATTATTTTACATACTTCATGATTATGAGTGTTTTTAGTAACAGTGAATAAAAATGCAATATTACTATTGACTCACAGGTGATCAATTCGTTTTGTCCTTTTTTAATTTTTTCGTGTACAAAAAATATTGCAGCTTCAAAAAATTTGATCTCATGAATTTGACGAGTCTTCTCATTTCATATCTCCACGAATTTTAAAAATATGTTTAGGAATCATTTCTATTTATTTGAGAACATGGTAACTTCAAGACTTTATAAGCTAGATGGGTGAAATTTGGTATATGTCTTTATGTAAATCGGTGGATTTCCGTTAAATTTTGAACAAAATCCCTTTTTAAGAAGTTTGTCTGTTCTGTTTGCCCCTCTGAGTATAAATGAATAACATAACTGAAAAGAGTAATGAACTAGAATGATGAAACTGAGTGCACAGTTTTATCAACTGAATAATAAATTTATACAACAGTTTTCAACGAAATCCATTTATGAATTCTTCACCTATCCGTCTATGAATTCACTTGCTTGCCGAAGCGTTAAGTTAAAAATATAATAATTTAGATAAAGGAAATTTGTTATTAAAAGTTCAGTTCTATATCAAAATTTAGTTTCAATATGTTGGGAAAAAGCATACTTAGTTTTTAAATACAATACAAAGCTCAAATTCTGAAAATAAAAATGTGAGCCCTAGCAACATTCACGGTCTTGTCTATGATCCATACACAATTTTTTATATTAGAGATAAGAGTGGGATGAGATATTTATTAGGATGTATGCAAGAAAGTTCCAAGAAGACCACCCTCATAAGTTATTTTTATTAAAAACTTTTAATTTCAGAGAACAGTTATAAAAATTGCATCCAATGCTAATAAGATAGTATTTAATGAGCAGTTAAGTTCCTTAATATACTGGGCAAATGTTCTGTTAAAATGCTGCCATATGATCAAAATAGTAAAAGTGCTTTTGAGGTGATACACAACTGTACTGATAGTTACAATTTTTGATATACATTCAGAAATGCAACTACAATAATAAAAGTTATTTTCAAAACGCGCGCGCGTACACACACACACACACACACACACACACACACACACACACAACCACGCTTAAAAATTTATTGAAATTGTTGAGATAATATTCAGAAAGTAACTCTTTTATATTTTGATAAAAACACATAACTTTTTGATTCTCTTGATTTAAAAGGAGAAATATAAGCTTTTAAAGTTCTGTTTTACAAATTATGCTCAAAGAAGAAGAATTTCTTGCAACCATTTTAAGAAACATTTCGGGGGATCAAATTTTGAAGCAGTAATTAAAAACCATGCATTGTTTTTGAAGGTAATCATACCGTTTTAAAAGAACAAGTAATATAAAAAAACAGTTTTTAAAATCAATTCCTACATAGGTTAACCAAAAAATATTTTATTTCAGTTACTCTTTATTAAATCATTACAATTAATATAAATATGCATAGAAATATGACAGTGTCCCAATATTAAGCGGCAAAATATAAAGCGAATTTCCTGGAAATTTTTCATTCTCCTTTCTATACATTGTGTTTGAACTCGCAGCCCAAGGATTGGGAATCCAATGCCATACCAACAAGACTATCCCGGCCTAACGATTACAATTACTATAAATAATTGATCAAAAAATTATGCTAGCATTGAATTTTCAACGCCAATTAAGAATTTCACGCCAAATGTGGCAACGCAAAATGCGTGATTTTTCTACAAAAGTTGGGGTACACAATACAGATTAGATATTGCTTATTTTCTAAATTCTATATTATTTTAATTCGAAAGTACTTCGAAATGAATCGTAAAAATCGATTAAATAACAATGTTTATTTTCATAATTCTTGATTCATTTAAAATCAAACTGAATCGTTTAAAATAATTGGCCGAAGACATGTTAAGCCTATCCTCATTGTCGTTGGCAAAAAACAAACTGAACTCGTTATTTATTTGACTGCAGGGAAATGAAGATTTTTGGCGAGAAAGTTAGTTTTCAATTAATTAGCAAAAAATTAATGAATCAATATTTTTAAAAAACTGTATTAACATCAAATGTCATCCACTACAAGTTTGAAAAAATGTACTTGAACTTGATTGGAGGAATAAACAGTATTTTACATAACGAGTGAATATTTGCACGATTTTATATATATATATATATATATATATATATATATATATATATATATATAGGGAGAGTGTGAGCTAATACTAGGAATTGAAAAAAAAAATAGATGTAGAGAGTAAATTGAACATCCATGTCATGCAGGACAGCTGTAAAAAAATGCACACCATATTTTCCAAGTAAAATACAAACAGTAAGACAAAATGTGCTCTTGTAGGAGCCAAAGAGCCCCCGCTGAGGGATCAATACGCATTTGGTCAGTTATGAAGACCAACTGCCGAGCTAATAGCATTGCCATTATGAATCTTGCAGTCTAGACTGTATTACTATGCATCGCATGTAGCGATCTTTCCCAATTCCATAGAGCATTATGTCGATTATGAAAGTTGTTTGCAAGCAAAAGTCCTTCGTATTACGTCGGTGTTTGTCCGGAAGTTATCGAAAACATGTCTGATCTGTAGCGTGAAATATCGAACATCACTACTTTCTTCCTACCCTCTCGAGGTTCCTTCCTGAAAGGGGGGGTGCTGAGTTATCTAAATCTATAAAAATGGTTGAAAGCAATATAAGAAAAACAACTAAAATATAATTTTAAACATATATTTTTTAGTAAAAAACTAATTTATTAAGTGATTAATAATTTATAAATTAAAAAAAATCATTACATTAATAAAGCAAATACGTAAGAACCTGTTCGCTTATATAATTAAACTCATATTAAATCGAATTAATAAAAATTTCTCATTCAAGCTTAACAAAAAATTTTAGTTCTCAAAATATTTTTAAAAATTGCATGAAGTTGAATCATAAATTAAAATTCTTTAATATGAATGTGCCCATGTACATAGAAAACTTTCCCATTTCAAAAAAAAAAAAAAAAAAAATTATTACTGAAAAATCAGCATTTGAAAATAAGCTATCATAATGATAAATAGAGATTGATGCTTTTTCAGCATATTTCAATACAATTTTTCTTATATTCAGTTAAAATGTTCCCAAATTCAAATAAAAATATTGCATTACTTCAAATTAAAAAAAATCATTATTTTCAATAAATTAATAAAATTATTTCTTAAAAATATTATATAAAACACCTAAGAATATTTGATATCAATCGAAAAAGAAACAACTGAAATATCATCGTCGAAAATATCATTCTATCCGATTTAATAGCTCTGAAGAAACGCAAAGAAATTTCAAAGCGCCCCGAATGCCATAATTTTCAGTCTTTTCGAGGCGTTCTCATAAGTTAAAATAAGTATTAGCTGGAAGAAAAATGTGGCCTAAAATTAATCGAAATTAAAGTGAATTTCTAAAGTTACAAAAGATAAAGTTTAATTTCTAAGTAAATAAAACGGATTAGATCAATAATTAGGTATTAAAATGCTAATAATAATGTTTCTTTTAAAACAATAATAATGAAAAGAATAAACAGAGAAGAAGGAAGCAATAAATTCAACCGATTCGTGTCTTTGCTTTTGAAAGAAATTGTTTTTAAGAAATAAAATCAGAAAGGATGGTAACAAATAAAGGTTACAGATCAGAGAAATTCTTCGTTTATGAAGTTATAAAACTAAAAAGAAAGTTCTAAATAGTTGACACAAAAGTAGACGAACAGTACCGAATAGACGTGTTTGTAATAATAAAAAATAAATAAAAATATCAACGGAAACAATAAAAATAATAAGCAAATGAATAGATTAAATGCTACAATTAGATTTTTTAAAGTGTAGTCTTTAAAAATGAAATAGGAATTTTAAACTATATTAGAAATTTTTTTACTGTTTGCGAGTCTTCCTATTTTTCCTATTTTCTAAAATAATCCTATTTTTTTAAAAAAATTGATATTAAATTTTGTTTGGGATCATATTAAAATCCTATTACATCGATTAAAATGAATTTTAAAACACCATCTAGTTATCATTTTTAGTTGCCTTTAAAAAAGGAATTTAATGAAAAGCTTTTTTTTTTTTCATATAATTTATTAATGCTCTTCAGCATACTCGATATTTGTTAAAATTTAATCAATATATACAGAAAGATATTATGAAATTTAGGGATCTTTTTATGCGATCTTCGTAAATCTGGATTTATGTATCAAATACAAAAATCATTCATGTTGGGTAAATATAAGGCTTATTTATTCCCAAAGAAATGAAAACAAAGAGCCTTTATCAATATTAAATATTTTTCTTTGCCTGTATGAACATGCAAATAAAAACATGTTTATTTGGATTCCATTTTGGACTCTGGCGCATATCTTTCGAGAACAGCTAAAACGATCAATGTTAATAATAATATAATAAATTCTGAAATATATTTAAAAAATAGCATTTAAAAAATAGCTGCAAAAATTATGATTTTTTTTAGTTTGGGTTTAATATTACCTTTTGCATATACCCGGTGGCTTTGTATTAAATTTCATAAAATTACACACTCGAGGAGATCTCAGTCTCGAGAAATGATTTTAAAAGAAAAAATGATGACTGATATTGAAAAATTTCGGATGAAATGAAAAAAAAAGAAGTCAAGGCAACCTTTTACGAAAATGCGGTTTACGGAATTAGGCACATTACAAAATCAGATGACATATTTTTTTACTTGATTTTAATGATTACAGTCTGTGGGCAATAAGAAGTGAAAAAAATACTTTTTTAATGTATTGTATCACTTAGTTTAGGAATTTATACTTATCCTTAGATCTCTACTTGATGTAAAAAGATTTGCATTCTACGGAATTTTAATAACATTTTGAAAGAAACCCACAATACTTTTGAATTTCTTTATTTTTGTTAATTAAGTTAAAAATTACACGTGTGACAAAGTAGTGACAGACTTTACACTTATTTCATCATTACATTATGGAATTCTTATCATTTTACAAGTCCTAATTCACGCTTTTAAGCTAAAAGATGTTAAGGTCACGAATTTTTTTTAAATGAAAGAATTTGTTTAATTAATAATACTTTTTGAGATTCAGTCTAAGCAGAATATTTTTCTAACCACAACCTCTGAAATGATATTTTCCTGAAATATCTTGAAATGGTAAAAAAGAAGAACGATGATTGTTATTGTTACTGTGATTAAAACAGCTTCTGTGAAAAAAGGCTTTCAATCCCGAAAGCCTTCTAACTGTTTTACTGTTAAATGGCACTTAAAAAGGTCGAAAATTTAAAAACAAGCTATTAAAAGGCTTTTATTTCCCATGCCGTTTTTGAAGCTTTAAACAAAATGGCAGACACATTCCAGGGTGTATGGAAATATCATGTAATTTTTACTAAATCTGCTTCAGAGAACTGTAAACTAATTGATAAAATTTTAATTATTTCTTACTTTTTAATTATTTAGAAAGTAACGCTTATATGTTTTGATAAAAATGTACAACATATTGACTTTCTTAATTTGAAAACAGTAAAATTAGATCCTATCTCCTGTTTTAAGAATTATGCGAAAAGAGGCTAAATTCCTTACAACAACTCGCTTTAAAGAGGAATGGGAAATGAGAATTTAATGAAAAACGAATATCTTCCTCATTAATTAACATGCATGAAATAATTTCAAGAAATTTAATATGAGTCGTTCCATCTCAAATTAAATGATTAAATTGTTTCTAATGAAATGGAATAGTATATGGCAAATCATGTATGTAGCTATAGTTTTGAAATTAGAATAAAAATTTCAAACGAGATAAGAAAAAATAAGTGAAACATTATCGTAAATCTTCATCAGCTAAAATTTTTAATTTAAAGTCTTTGACATCAGGTATAAAACTTAAAGTTTAATCAACAATCTTTACCAGCTAACCTTTTTATTTGACAAATATTAAAAAAGGTTATGCTATTACAAGTTGTAGAAACGTTAAAATGCTTTGTCACAAAAGGTGTTTCATTTGTAATGATGGAGCTAAAGTTTTCTTGATAATAATAATGATGGAGATTCTTGATAATGATGAAGCTAAAGTTTTCTTGATAATAATAATGATGGATATTCTTGATAAAGATGGAGATATAGTTTTCTTTCTCGAAAGCCTTTTTGTCGAGCAAAATTAATAAAAGCAGATTTTTTTGTCACTATCCTACAAAGCGTTTATGCAGTCTATATTGCACTTATAGATAAACATTTTTTATCTTATAATAATTTGTTCAGTGAAACAATTACCTAGATTTATTAAAGCACATGAATTAATATTTTATTATGTAATAATGAATATATTTCATACAAGCAATTTTAATTCCGATACTTAAAGATATAATATAAAAACTGGAAAGATTAAAAAAATCTTTGGCGTAAAATATTCTTTAAATATGTAACGTAATTTGATAAAAAAAAGTTAAATAGTAATTGAGAATAAAAAATCAATGATATTAAATTATAAATTGATAAATTATAGATAGATAATACTGCATGCACATACATGTGTCTGTTTTCTTTATAGAATAAAAAGCATTGTTAAAGTTGCAGATTATATAATCCATACTTAAAAGGATCTGAAACATAAATCAAATTTTGCCCCCCCCCCCCAATTATCGAAAACTTTAATTATAGGAAGGATTAAAAATGAATGCATCTGAAAATTTAATAAAATACTTATCAATTGAGTTTTTAATAGAGCTCTAAGTTTGTCATTTTCTTCATCTAAAAGTGTATTTTAACATCATCTCATTCAGCTGCGGTGTCTTTTATTAATCTAAGATTTTGAATGTGGAAATAAATTTTTTCTTTAAATTCTTGTCATTACTTAATTAGCTACAAAAATTTTCTTTTTTTTCCAGTTTCCCTCGATGATTTCCAGATACTTCGAGCAATTGGGAAAGGGAGTTTCGGAAAAGTGAGTATGATTAAGATTTACATTTTTTTTGACAGTTTTCAGAATTATTATTATTTTTATTATTTTATTGTAACTTTTTTCAAATGCACAAGGAAAATTATTTATCAGAGGATAATATTTCTACTTTAATTTTTATTGGTTAATGATAAATATTTTATTTATAAATATGATATACATTTTTTTTACTTAAACTCTCTATGTTTACAATTAGATGCTTTAATACTCATTTAAAAAATTATAACAGCATTTATATTTTAATAATACATATTAGAAAGTACTAAAAATTTTGTAATTCAATACAATATTACGATCAGCCATGGATGTTTTATGTATATTTAATATGTAAGCAATTTTAATGAAAAAATGTAGGTATAACTGGTTTATTATTTAAATAATTTTTAATTAAACGCTTTCATACGTTTCCAGGCATGGAAATAAATTAAATTTATATAGGAAAAAACATCCAATTGATACTTTAAAATAAAATATTAGGGATTTAACGTTGACTTTTAAAATTTGAAAACATTAGAAAATCTAAATAAATTGATAAAAATAATATTTCAATGAAGATAATCAAGTATCAAGTGAGATATTTACAGCATTAATAATGTTGAAGCCAAATTAAATCTTAAGAAGTCTGCTGAAAATTACAAAGAAAATTTTACTAATGCTTTTTCTTCTTATGTATTATTATATTATTTTTTGTGTTGATAATCTAAACTGTATTACTGTACATAAGGAATGGTCTAATAACTTCTGTAAGTACATTACATGCTATTCAATCTATGCAAGTTAAGACAGCATGTATATTAAAATCCGAAAATTTAAAATAAAAAATGAAATATCGATATATTTGGAAACAGCTAATTAATTTTTAAAAAGTACATTGTTATTAGTTCAATTAAAATGAGACTTTTTTTAAAATTTAATATCAACATTTTAATCTTTGATAACGATAAATAATATAGAATGATGAAATAATGTTTGTTCTAAAATTCACAAACAGGTGGTGCAACTCTTAATTAATACAAATTTCATTAAATTGATTGATTAACTTATAACTGAGTACTAAAAGTATCAAAATAGTTTGTTTTGAATAGTGTATTGAGAACGGATTAAAAATAAAAATTCAAAATTCTTGTTTATCAAAAAACGAAAGAAGCATCTGTTACAAATTATTTATAAATACGAAACAAGTCAGGTTAAATAAAAGAATATAAATGCGCTTTCCAGTTCTTTTTCTTTAGCCATCGGAAAAGAGAATAATTTCCTTATCTGTTTACTTTCTGAGTAGATCAAGCCAAGCTTACTTGGCCAAATGCCACTGATTGATACAAATTACCTTGAATCCTCCATCACTTTCCTCCCATTCTTCCTTCTTCAAATAGAATTAACCCTAAGCACAACCGTCCACATAGGGTCTCCCCTATAATGCTATTTCTAAACAGGAACATCAAGATTTTGTATATAAAAAAACGAAATTTTCTCGTGTGGCTAACTTTTTTATAGCTATTTGTGATTCGGAAATCATATCATTAAATCTTTTAAAACCGATCTACAATTTTCTTAAAAAAATTCTTCAAAAACTTCGAATTGCGTCGTATTTGTAAAGATGGAATTTTCAGTCGATGTTTCATTTTCTTCGTGATATGTTAGAGTTTTCAAATTCAGTAAACTTGTGTGCCCTTGGTGACAACGATCTATTTTAACACTTAGAGAATTTAATTATCTGTTAACCATTCATTAAATTAAATATTAATTCCATAAGAGTGGCAAGGACTGATAATGAATTTGAGGAAGAAATGATTCATAGATTCTGTATGTATTATTTATAATACCGAATTATTTATTTAAGATTCGAAAAAAGAAAAAGATAATAAAAGTACTACTTTTTAGTATATTAATAAAAGTGTGTTTTAAAAACAGTTTTCATGAAATTTATCGTTGTTAATCAATTTTTTGGAACTAACACATTATTTAATCAATTATTTTTTTTCGTTTATACTTTCTTTACCTTTTGAATGGTATAGATACATTAGAATACTTTTAGCTAATCATACAGTATAATATTTGTATCATCAGTCAGATTTTTTAAATGTAAAAAGGCTTAGATTGATTTTAAAATTAATGCCATGGAGGAGTTATGTTTATGCACGCATGATTTATATATCGCAATAGCTGAAAAATGAATTAACAGCAAAAAGTGTAAAATAATCGAGGAGGAATTGAAAGGAAAAATTTTCCACATTAATGCAAAGGAAACGGTTAAAAGTCTCCTTGAATTCTATCGACTTGAATTCCACTGAAGTATACATTTTACCAACCTGTGTTCTAAACGAATCTGTTTAAGACCACTACCCTCGCGTCATGCTTAATCGATTGTTGCATCTAGTAATGACGTAAATGAAACAATATTTTCTCTCAACGCCTATTTCCGTTTTTTTTCTCTTTTTGTGTGAATGTCATAGAATAATGGCATCTATCATATTGCTTAGTAGGAAAAATACTACTAATACTCAGAAAATCACGTTCATTGTATAGTATTACAAGAAGTAAAAAACATCGGAAATTACATGAGGAAATAAAAAAATATATTACAATCTTTTGAATAAAGTCTACTAAGGTTTCATAATACCTTCCGTTTATAATAATGAATAACAATTGAAGATTAAAAGGCAGAAAAAATTAAAATAAGAAATTTCGCCATTTTATTGTACTAAAAAAGTATACTTTATCAAACACATTTTACTAAATGTATTCAGAAAATTGTTCGGATTAAAAGATGTTGAATTTATCTTAAAAGATATCAGCAGAAAGGGTTTTAATAAATAACGGGGAATAATGTGTGAGATTTTCAAACCTAGTTCTGGAATTTTCTCCTGAATGCAATCTAGAGCTATCTCTTAAAGCCTACCACCACCTATTGATCAATCTTGGTTCTTCGTTTCTGAATTCCCTAACCACCTAGAATAGTTACTGTCCCTCCACATCTCTGGCGACATTTTAGGAGAGTTTTATAGGTCTGAAACCTATCTCAAAGTTAATATTCGCTAGAACCATAGGCGGTATTGGTTTTTATGGATGTTGATTTTTGGTGGAGATTTTGCCGAAAACCCATCTTTTCCTCCTGCGTTTTTGCTTTTTCGTGAACGAAATTAAAGCCTTTCAACCTTTGAAAATATCGATCTTTAAGTTTTGATGAGTTTCCACATTTTAAATCTCATTACATCTGAAAAAAAATTGGAATTATAGCTGTTTGTATGTGAGAGCAATAACACAAATACGCAACAAACTAGACGGATCAGACTTGATATTTGAAAGGCAAAACTAGAAAAATTAAAGTTTCATAATAAAATAGCACGATTATCATTATAATAGTTTTTATGAATGTACAAAAGTATTTTTGAAATTTCAAAACGTTATTATTTCGACACATGCACTTCATTAGTCTTTGCAGAACTAAAAAATACCCTGCAAAGAATAAGTATGTCCTTAATATTATTAGTTTTAACAAAAGAAAGTTAAATTAATGAAAGGTAGAATTAATGCGAAGAAAAAAATTGTCACTGAAGCTATTTATCATTTATTTATCTATCGTTAGAAGGAAAATAATAGCTAAGTATTTTAATAATGTATTGCATTAAAAAATTTTATTTCGAAAAATGGCACTGCTATTGATTATTAATGAAAATTTCACAAAAAAGCATTTTAACTTATTTCAAAGTTATATATCACCTAATAAAAGCAAATTTATTACGGTTAACAATGTCCAGCAATATATCATTAATCATGAAACTGAGTAAATAAAAAGTAATCTTTTAGGGCTTCGGTATGAATACCTATCCCAGAGATTTTTTAAAAAATTAGCGGAAATGAGACATAACATGGTTAATAATAGAAAATATGCGGATATTTCCATCTTTTTTTATTAAAAGAATAAAACGGAGCCTTGTAAAGCACATAAAAGGTCATGAACGATTCATTCAAAATTTCTTTTCCGCTTGAAGCATTTTGTCAAAGAAAGTTGTCCCCATTTTATGCAGGCATGTGAACACGCTAAGGTAAGAAATAAATTTTTGATTAACGATAAATCAATTAAATTTATTAAATTCATAATAAATGTATTTATTATTTGAAAATTTATCATTCATGATAGGAAATGTTTAAAAAAATTTAATATAAAACATACACACACACACACACACACACACACACACACACACACACACACACACACACACACACACACACACACACACACACACACACACACACACACACACACACACACACACACACACACACACACACACACACACACACACACACACACACACACACACACACACACACACACACACACACACAACGAAAATGATTTCTATAGTTTTTATAGTATCCCTGAAGTACTCTATTGGAAATTGGAAGAAAATAGATTCTCAAGAAGTCAGTCTTGTCAAAAAGAGTGTTATGTAGGCCTGGTGAAAGATTTATCTATTTATGATCACATAATGGTAAAGAAAATAGAGAAATGAAATTGTCTAAATAGGAAAGTTCTCGACATCAGTAAAAGCAAAATTTTTTTTCAAAGTAGACTAAGCGCAGATGTCATTAATAAAGGACTATTCTATCGTACACAAATGTCCAAAATGAACTAGAGCAGATATCATTCAACATATGTCATTAATTTGATAAAATTACTCTTTCTAGCTAAAATCGTGATTGAAAATTTTCTTGTCTATTTTAGAACAATATAAGTTTCACTATTTGAGTATCGATCTAAAAGATAATGAATGAAACAAAAATTTCATGTGTAAAAGGTTTTGCTGTATTTATTATCAAATCAATCCTTGTTTTTATATATTTCTTATAATCATTAAAAAGTAAAAACTATTTTCCTGAGTTCAAGAAGATTTTTTTAAAAATTTTGTCGTCTAGTTTTTCGATCGTTCTGTTAATTTAATCCTGGAAAAAAATCCTTTCAAAGTGAAAAGGAGCTCATAATTTTTTTCTAAAGCAAACGATTTATTTCACTGGAGAAGCAGAGTTTTAAAATAAGATTTAATTGATTTCTTAGCCTTCAACAACTTGTTGCAGAACTTTTAGAGTGCATGATGGATAAGTTGTTAATCCTCTTTCTGCTGATTTATAGAAACTGAATAAGAACGTCAAGAATTTTTATAGTGCTCTTAAATAACTTGTTGCTGAACTTCTAGAGTGCGCAATGATTAAGAGTTTTGTTTATCCTCTTTCTATTGATTTCTAGAAACTGAATAGGAACACCAAGAATTTTCACACTACACTTAAATTACATAAATGGAATTTAGAATATGAGACATTTACAGATAAAATTCGATTTGAAAATATGTGAAACTTAATGAGCAACTCAATCGGTATATGGCTCTTAAATGAATTGGTATAGATTACCAACATTCAGAGCAAACTATGCCATTTAATTAGACAAATAAACTAAGCTGTTCATGGATTAATCAAATTATTTGTTCGACAGAGATGGATGTAATGTTCGAATATTTGATAAATTAAAATACTTGTATATGTATGTAAAAGTTTAAGATTTCACAAATAAATCACTTAATGGTTGAGGAAATTATACTTAATTTCTTTTTTTATAATACTTACAGAATCTTAAAGTTTCTTTAATCCACATTTATCACTTCAACTATTGAATTTGAAAAGAATAATGTTAAGTCATGTTCGACAGCTAATAAATCCTTCATTCTTCGTGAGATTTTTTAACCCTATAAAATCATGTTCTAATGTTTGAAAATGATTTTAGTAGCAAATGGTATCGCTGGGGTCCAAATTCTTCAAAATCTGTCACTTTTCTTAATGTCAAAAGAAAAAATAATTGCCTAAATCTATTCTAATTCTTCGAAACATTTTTTTACTGCCGTTAGTAACGAAAATTTATTACAGAAAAAAAGCACCCTTTATTAGACATCTTATGAAATAATTTACTGTTAATATTCTGATTTTTAAATCGGTGATAACATGATTACATGACGCTGCTGATGTTGCTAGAGGCTATGTAACAAAATATTGGAATATATATAAAGAAATAATTCTATTATTGTAAGTAACAATTTATGCATTTTAAAGATTTCTATGGTTTTTTCTTCTGCTATTTATGTTGGCAGAGGAATTTATTTTATTTTATTTTATTTTGACCGATATTGTGATAATATTACAAGCTTATTTCTCTTTCTTGAGCGATTATGCAAATTTTTGTTTGGTCTATTGATACCATGAAAAAGATAGAAATTAACATTTTTAACTAATTATTTGACATGTTCAGCATTACATTTCAGCATTTTTCTGAACAGAAAATATAAAAGCATCCTCCTTATTGCCATTTTTTCACGACATACGTCTTTATGTAAGTGACCATATAACATCCTGATGATATTCTTTTAGTTCCCAAGAATGGTCTTCCTATGTTTTAGAAAAGTAAAGTTTAATTTCTCAAAATAAACTTGTTTTGCAAAATAAAATTTGTTGTTGGGATAAAATAAAAGTCATTAGGAATATAATTTCAGCAAAATTTGTTTTCAAATTTGAAATTATATGTGACTTTTTGTGTAAATGATATTAAGAATTTTGGATGTTGAATAATCCATTTTCAAATAAGGAAATCATACAATTTATTAATTTCTTTAAATACTGCTTAAAGTTCTGTTTGAAAAAATATTATCCTTAGTCGCTGCAGCACCTTAAATGCACCTTTCTTTTTTGAAAAGTATTTCAGTCTTTTGTTTCATATATATAGATGTATGAAACAGTCGCAGGACTAGTTTTGTATAATGTTAACTAATAGCAGTGTTAGTTGTTATTACTAATAGCACTTATTACAGACAAGCCCGCTAAACGGAGGGAGTGATTTTAAGATGTGAGAGATTCTCTTGTTTTCAGTAGCTCCATCAAGGGTCAAGAGTACTTCTTAGCTACTAATGATGATGTGATTTTAAGATGTGAGAGATTCTCTTGTTTTCAGTAGCTCCATCAAGGGTCAAGAGTACTTCTTAGCTACTAATGAGTCACATTCGCTTGCACAGTGCCTTTTTACAGGGAGTTACATTCACACATCTCAAAGATAGAGCACAGATGAAGAACAACCATGCCTGAACCCGGGACGCCCAGACCACTAGGAAGTCGCGCTACCCCAATGCCAGAACGCTTACAACGCTTGTTATACCTGCAGGAGTTGTGATTTGCAAATATTGATAAAGTAAAAGGCCAAATGAAATTGTTGCATCAATATAGAATGTTTTGTCAACGCAATGCCCGTCTGTGACTCGTTAATAATTGAAGAATTTCCTCAGGAATTAAGGACTAGTTTCATTGAGTATCAGCAAATTGCTGAAAATAGTTTGGTATAAGATTGGTGCTGTAGGCCTGATAATTCAGTCTCTCTTAACTCAAACGATGAATGTGTTCTGTAGTGTGATGTTCTATTGTTATTCAAGAATAGCATTCCTCTATTTAAAAGCCTTGATCTCTTATGTCAAATGACAGAATTCAGTTGCTGAAACAAACAGATTGCAGTTTGTTTCAGTTTGCTGAATGAGTGACATGTTTTAAAGCAAACATTTATATAGTACATTGGTTTGCATTCGAATGCGCTTGAGCTTGCCTATTTGCTTAGTCTCTCTATCTTACTCAGCGTACGTGTAGTTGCCCATTTACTTTTATTTTACGAATCTAGATCCTCTTAAGCTATGACGATTGTTTTTCACACTTTGTGATAAAGATTCGTAGAAAAATAAAGTAACAAATTTATGTTCGGAATACCCCTCGCAAATTGCCGCTATGGCAGATATAAACTATTTTTTTTACCGCATAAGTGTTAGTCGGAAACAGATAACGGTTAGTTTTGTTGTTAAAGAAACTTCACTTCCGCAGGGTATCACAGAAGCAGGAAGAACTAGTTCAAATCATTACATCGGATGTATTGCTTGAAGAACATTAGCAAGTTATTGAAAAATGTAATTTCCTTCTTCTGGCGAAACAATGATCTACGAGTAGCACGGAAATATTTAAGCATTCTGCTTACAACATCAATTTTGACCTAAAAAATGTCTATAAAAATTCTTATCGCGATCCTGCAAACAGCAAAAATATGATATGATTAATTAATTAAGATAAATATAATTAAACGTGGAACCTTAAATTTAATTTTACTTTAGTATAAAAATCTTTCATATAACTCAGCTAGTAATTCAGACAGTGAATGGCAATCTAGTGCGAAGCTATTTTTAACAGAGTAACTATTTTTAACTTCAAAGAAAGCCAGAAAAACTCTCTCAATCTTTTATCTCAGATTCTTCAAAATTTGTAACCAATAACAGTTGAAAAATAAATTGATTTAAAAATCTCCACCAAAAATTTGTAATCAATAAAAAAAATTATTTAATGGTTTGTTGATTAACTTTAATAAAGCTTCATCTTTTAAAATTAATTTCCTTAACCCTCTGGTGGCGTAATTTTTTAAAATTTCTATGCGATGTTTGCAAATAATTTCGAATTTTTTTTCAAAGAAAGAGAACCGATACTACATGTTATACGATGATAATATATTATAATAAAAATCTGTAATCGTAAAAATAAACAGACTAAACTGCGAAAATCATGGGATGCTACAAAAAAGAAACTGATTGCCAACCTGTGAAATTCGCAGGATACGCAGTTGGTGGGTTAATTTGAAATTTTCGAAACATAAAAGGGGTTGTAAAAGAAAAAAAACTAAGAACATATTTTTCTGAAGGAGACTTCATTAAGTGAAGATGTTGGTGCTAATCATGCTATTATAAAAAAATGTATAAAAAGGAAAAGATCTATAAGTAATACAATGAACTCACTTCTAGTAGCTTAACTTATGGATTTAGCTTTTATATGCTAGATTTAAAGACCTAAGTTCAATTTTGAGTTTATAAAATTAAATAACGAACCAATTTTAAGCAGAGAAGCAATTATTCTTTTGAACTGTAATATAAAAGATAAATTTTTAGAGAGAAAAATCTAGTAGTAATATAGTTTATTTCTGTACCTCGGTATAAAAAATCGCTTGCTTTTGTATTTTTTTTATTTAAAGAAAGTATATAAATTAGATGTATTTTTACAAATTACTCTGGGGAAACAACTTGTTTTGGAGTTCTAATAACATTTGGAATTATAAAAGAATTGCAATATATTTCCATGAAATAAAGTTTCAGTATGTTATGGGTTGCATGAAAAATTCAATTTAAATGGTAATAGACCTTCTTATATTAAGACATATTTCAAAAGCGGGAATGTGCTGTTATTTTAACCCAAAATTTCTCACGGAGGTTTAAATAAATGACTCATCCGTTAACTAAATGTGAAAACACCACGCTTTTCAGTCTGCATTGACAATGATTCTGAAATAAGAAAATGAAAAAAAGTAAAGTTAGTCAGGTAACGAAAGTAAAGGGAAGTCAAAGTCAAAGTAAGGGTAAATTACGAAATTCTTCTGCAGTGTTACTTGGTCTATAATTGTTTCACTATGTATCGACATTTACGTATCAGCTACGTATCAACATTTTGCGTTTGTTATATTTTATTATGTTTGAAGACATACTAGTGTTAAATATTATAAAACGCTATTTGAAATTTTCCAATATATGAATTCCTTACTGGAACCTTTTATATATTTATATCTATAAACTGTCGGTGTCCTAGCACAGAGATAGTACGTCTTCCTCGTGATCTGGGCTTCCCGGGTTCGAATCCCGGTCAGGGCATGGTTGATCTGCTGTGTTCTATCTGCGACGAGAGTGAGTGTGCTCCCCCCCCGAAAAAAGGGGCTGTGCAAGCGAAAGTGTGTGTCGTCTTCAAATGAGCTAGAAATCAGACTTCTGCCCTCGGGTGTTCAGGGGTACATACTCACAGAAGTTACTACACCCGTCCTTCCGTTGTAAAGCGGACATGTCATCCTCATCATCATATCTTTAAACTAAAAAGCATTTACCTCCAATAGGTGAAAATCTGACTCATCCTAAAAAAATGAGATATTTCTTTTTTTTAAAAACTGAATTGCATTCCATAAAACTAACCTTCCCATTTAAACTTCTTGTTGAAACTCACTTCTATAAAGAACATTACAAACCTTTTGAATAGCTACTTATTTTTATTTTTAAACTAATCTTAATGCGAAATAACGAAAATAAGTCGTTAAGCAGAGAAAGGAAATTTTCTTTCTAAAATGTAAATTATAATTAAACTCCAATTTTCATAAAATTAAATAAGGATACTTTACATAGAAAATGTTTGCATTTAACAAATTTCTGATCTATTCTTTTTAGTTTATTTGTTTATTTTTCTGAATTCTCTAGTTTATAATCTTATTTAATTTATACTTTCTAATTTTTTTATGTTTCTTTTATATATAATTGTTTCAACGATCTCTATTTCATAGAAATCTTAGGAGTTGAGTTAATTTTAGTGCATTCAATGCTACGACAATAGTGTAATTCTTTAAAGACCTAAAATCAATTTTAATTACTTTTCTTCGA
Organism: Argiope argentata; assembly: GCA_026289955.1. Classification (NCBI taxonomy): domain Eukaryota; kingdom Metazoa; phylum Arthropoda; class Arachnida; order Araneae; family Araneidae; genus Argiope; species Argiope argentata. Next base: position 399,607 of record JAOUZG010008502.1, on the reverse strand, counting down.
AGCAAATAAAGATTAATTGCTCTAAAAGCGAGCGTTTTTGCATTCCCCTTACTTTTATCGTTATTGCTTTTTTTTTGGGGGGGGTATCTCTACGGAGTATAGAGTACAGGAGTCTAGAAGGATTCCATTAGATATTTCACTAGAAGTCAAGTCTTAGAGAATTGTTCGCGGTGTTTCTCGAGATTGTGACTAATTACGAACGCGTTCTTTTTAAGATCCTTACAGTTTAAAGATTTTTTGCGACCGTCCCTGAAGATATATTAATTGGCATTTCTGTTACTTCTATTAAAGAGTGTAAACCCAATAGCGGTTTTTATGGGGTAAATGATTTATATATGTGTTTTACTTAAGTGGCTATTAAGACACAAAAAAATCCCCCTCCGAATATTTTTTCATCAATTCATTACAGAAAATAAATAAGAAATCAGCGAATTCCTCTATGATTAAAGCAGCTGCTAAAAAATTTTATTAAAAGAATTCTTCAAGAAAAATTGGTGAAAAATATTGAAACTTTATATTTCTAAATACGTTAAGTATCCTAAAATTGTAAATTGACATTTTGCGCCCAAGAAATTCAAAACAAAGCTAATTTGATCTAAATTATATAAAAAATATTTTTTGGACACCGAGTTCTCTAAAATAAGAAGTATTTCCTCAATTAATCTTTCTTAGAAACTTTTAAGTATATAAGAAAATGCGCTGTGAGGGTTTTCTTGAGGTGAATGTGATACTTCAGTCCCAATCAATAATTTGAAAACACACAAACAATTAAATATTTGAATGTCAGCATAAAAGGATACGAAAACATGGTTCTATTAGTCGTAAATTCGCATAATGTTTTAGAAAGTATTTCTGCTTTAAAAATTTATGTATAACAGATCCGCATTATAACATTATGGTAACTATTTGAAAAACTTATTTTTAACTGATTTCTAATATATAAAAATATGGCAGTATTTATTTTTAAAATTTATTTATGCAGTCGATTTCTATCATGACCATATAGTGCCTTTTGTTGAAAGAAACATACATATTTGATTTGAAGGCAGTCAATTTTGAATTTAAAAAATATCTAAACCATCTCAGCTTTAAAGGAAACAATAAACTGCTATAATCAGCCATTTTTCAAGTGCAAAATCTGAGATTTATATAACATTAATACTTAAAAGTCATTTATGGATACATTACCTATATAATCAGAAGAATAATGGATTTGCTCCGTTAAAGCGCGGAATTGGTTACGAAATAAAAAAGTTTTCCCTCATCGTCGTTAAATAATGTGCACATTAAATTTTCTGAGAAAAATGCAAAAATTTGTATCTCTACTTTCTTTCCTTCCTCCTTCTCCTTCCCTTTCGGAATTGTGAACTGATTGTGCTTGTTGCAAAAATTAATTGTGGTGTAAATGAGAATGCTTTATCATATTTTTTGCGAATTCATTTCCTTAATTATAATAATGCTTTATAACTTAATTCTAATATGAGTATTTTTTCTTTGATTTTAAAAAAATTCTATTTCGTCCATTATTTAACTTTTATCTTTATTTGTCTTAGAAGTTTAAACATTAATAAATTATATAATGTTTCAATAGTTCTCAGCATTTTTTTTTCAAAAATATACCTTAATAATTATGTATTTATTGACTATTAATAGTTATCTTATCAAATTTCGTCAAAAATTAACATGAAATAAGAGTATTTGAAGAACTAGTTAATTTCAGAAAGCTTATTAATATCCTGCATATCATACTAAAAATTAGATAAAGATAATTTTTTGGAGTAATTTTAACAAATTACTCAAGTGAAGCAGTTAAAGAGCTTATATGGATATCTTCTTTCCTTTCAAAGTAATGGGAACTAGTTTTAATAGTGCATTGTTTTAAATTTAAAGGAGAGTTGTGTACTCTTAAAGGCATTTTTGGTGATTCAGTAGATAACATCTAAACAAATAAAATAATTCAACATTTAAAAACTTTCATCTTTAATGATATTAAATAATAAAAGATGGTCTTTTGAAAAAATTGAAACACTGAAAAAATAAGAGGAATATAAGTGCAATGAAACGAATTTTCTTTTGTTGTAAAGTAAAAACCAATATAGGTTTTTTTGAGCTTGCTGACAGTGAAAAACTTGCGCAGCTCTTCAGAATATTCTTTCTCTAAACGAATAAAAAGAATTTCACAAGCGAAAAGAAGAATTTAAGAAAAACAAGAAGAGTTGAAAGAAAAACATTTTATATTAAAGAAATATAACCCTAATAACTTAATGAAAAAGCGAAAAAAAATGAAATTTAAGAATCAAATATTCAAGCAATTACTAATTATAAAATAAAAAAATCTTCGCCGGAGAGTCAAAATATCTCAGATTCTATTCCTTTTTGGTTTAGAAGCTTTGAGTAAAAATTTGAGTTTCGATACATTTCCATTTAAACGAGAGCTTTCCAATTCATTCGCAAAATATACAAGGGGTATTCAAATGGAAAGTTACAAAACGACACTGTTGAGTATAAATGAAGATTTTATTCGAAGTATACACCATGTGTCTGAGCACAATGATACCATTAACTAACGAGCCGAAGAATTCCTTGTTCCCAGAATTCCTGTGGCGGTGACGATATACAGTCCTTTACAGCGTCATTGAATTCGTCGTCCAAGGTCCGCTACTTGTTGAATTTCTCAAGAGCAGAAAGAAAATTAATTCCAATGTGTACTGTGAGACACTTCGAAAATTACACAGGTCTATCAAGAACCAAAGACCGGGGGTACTCATGGAAGGTATGGTTCAGCTCCATACTAATGCAAAGCCACATGTCTCCTCGGTTACACGCGTCGAACTGGCCAAAGTTCAAGTGGGAGCAGCTCGACCATTCGCCCTAAATCCCGGACATGTCGCCCTGCGATTTTCATGTGTTTGGTACCCTGAAAAAACCTCTGAAAGAGATGCACTTCAACTCAGACGGCGAACTCAAGAAAGCTGTGAAAGACTGAGGCTCATCATGGCCACAGAAATTCTGGGAACAAGGAATCCTTCAGTTCATTGTTCAATGGGATTGTTGCGCTCATGTCTATGCTCTATACTTTAAATAAAGTATTCATCTATGCCCACAGTATTATTTCGTACCTTTTCATTTGAGCATCTCTTTGCCTCTTTCCTTACATCTTTACCAACTATTTTTAGTTTTATCAGGTTTTGACTAGCATTGATAGTTGATAATCCATTAATTTTTGAATGTAGAATTACAGTGTGAAAGCATATTATATATTTAAAATGTATGTGCAAAACATATCGGTTTTGTCAGAAATTAATTACTTTTAGGGATGTTTCATAATCATGTTAAGATTACCATACAATAGGGTTTCACACGGTTAAATTATCTTAGATATATATAGTATTTATCTTTGGAGTAAGTACCATCAATAGCAAGCACATACATGTAAGGTTTAAAAATAACTCAAAAGTATATGTCCAAGATAACAAATCACTGCGAACACACGTATCTCAAAACACTCTAAAAAACATTTAATATTTCCTCCAGTTTTCAATAAACTGTTAAAATACATTTTCATTTAGATGAAATGGAAACTGTGTCCTATATTTTATTTTATTTTGTCATGATCTAAAATACATATTTTGTTCTGAGAATTTACTAGCTCAAGCGTAAATTAATCTACATATATTTAAGCTTTTCATAAAAAAAATTCAATAAAATGTCTGTTCTCTCTACACAGTTATCATGAATTGTGGTTTAACTTTTACTGTTATCCTTTTTACCATTAACTTAGAGAAGAATGCAGTTAAACAATGCAGAAAATTTTCAATTTCCAACAAGAATTGATTAAGAGATTTAAAAGAATCGTAACTCAAAAATTCCAAGAATGTTTGTTCAAATGTTTATGATGTTTCGTGTTAGAGTAAGAATTTAACATATTTTTTCTTCTTGTTAGATTTCAATTTTTTCTCTTGATATAAAAAAGACGAGATATTTCGACTGAGAGTTTCAAGAATTTCAGAATTTTTGAAAATTGGAGTAATATGAATAGGGGCCTTTTTCTTGAAAGCATTTTAATTGCTAATATATTGTGTGGGTTTTATTTCTATAAACTGCTTTACACTCAATCTATAAACTGCTCAAACAATTTGTACTGCAAATTATAGGTAATTAACAAAGAGTTTACAACAACAAATGTTTCTTTTTTTGAGTGGAATATTTCTAAATACTCATTAACAAGCCTTTTAAGTCAAGAATTTTAATTAACAAGTCTTCGTAAACTACTGGATTAAATTTCTTCATATTTTAAGCCATTTTTTATTCACCCGAGAAAAATGTTTTTCAAATACTTTCAAACAAAAAAAAATTGTTAAGATAGTTTTGTTTTGGAATTAAAAGAAAATGTAGTTTTTTCTTCTCAATTCGATTTCATTATTAGTGTTTTGCATTAAGAATCTTGTCGAAAAAATCATTTAAATAAAATAATCCGGCATGTTGTATTTCCAATATTAATTAACTTTCATTGGTTATTATGTAGAAAACAAACTAATCCACAAACTTCTTAATTATTCAGAAGTCCTCGGCGCTTACATGATAAAATTTCAATTGTGGAGTGATAAATATAGTATGCAAACTCAAGCTGCAAACTCAATGCTTAGGATTTAATTTTTACTTTTACTTATTTAATTTAACTCTTATAAATGAATTCTGAAAAATAGAATTATTCTATTTCTATTACTCCTTCAATTTCAATAATTCCTTCTTTTTCTACTCCAATTTATATTTCATTTTATAAATAATATAGAATCTTGAAAAAAAATTCTCAAATTCTCTGTCTGGTGATGTGACTCGTACGGAATCAATTCAATTTATTCGCCAATTTTTAAGTTCTGAAAATATTTAAAAAATGTCACTTCATCGACAACATATAACCATTCAAAATTTCAAAATTCTAGCACAATAAGAAGCGATTGGCAAATTTATTTTTAAAAAATCCTTACCAACATGAAACGAGTCGAGTGAAATAAAAGCGTGTAATAAACGTTAAAGAAGATATAGAAGATTTTTAATATTTAAACTTGCTTGGTTAATACTTTTGACTTTTTTTTTTTTGTAAAAAGTACAATCTTATTTCGTAAATATATTTTGGGAAATTTTATTTCAGTTTATTGGAAGGCAAATTTAAAGAAATTCCGAACATAATTCAAAGATTTATAATCCTAATGTTAAAATGGGCACAATTAATGGAGAAAACCTTCAACTAATATTTTAAATTTGAATTTTCCTTTCGAAATTGATGTTGTCAGAGGGACTATGATCTTTTTGCAGAAAATACCTAATTTGAATAAATATGGCTAAGTATGTGATTTCTAAGAAGGAATTTCTAACAATTGCGATGGGTGGACAAAAAAATTCTAAAAAATCTAGTTTTGTAATTCGGAAATATATTAAATCAATTTGTATAAGTATATTCTGAATGTTATACAACAATAGATTATAATTCTTTGTAACAGTATTTTCCTTTCATTAAAGGATACTTATTTCAGTAAATAATGTCATTTAAAAGTGTGAAAAATAATAAGTCATATTACCTGAAAGAAACTGAATTCATTACGTCTCTAATTATATAAACACGTTTCCTTGCAAATGGTATCTCATTTACTTTTGGCACTTTTCTTCTTTAATATTTGCAAAGGTGAAATTTTGCAGTCGATTTTTTATTCAATTCCTGATGCTCTAGATATCTAAAAATTTATAAAGGTGAGAATTAGCAATAACTGCATTATATATAAAAAATTAAGAATTTTATTTTCAGTTTATTATTTTGAATTAAGTTTTGATTCCATATGATAAATACCATACGGTAGGAAATTTGAGAATCACAATACTTATAGCAATCAATTATGAAATTTACTAGAGGATAAAATGTAGAAAGTAATAAAGTTAAATTAAAAACATATTTTTTAAGTACATTGAAAAACAAATTGAGATTTTTAAAATTAAAAATATTTTGGACAAAACAAAAAATATTTCTGAAAAAAAATACGTTTTTACGATTCTAATAAATAAAGGTTGTACCACAAGGAATTTAAGCAACAAAATATGAAAGAAAACTCCAACATATTCATAAAAGGTTTAAAATATGATTTAAACTACAATTTTCTTTTAATTAATAAATACATACCTAACAATTTTACAATTTTGTTTTCGTTTCAGAGGTTTGATAAAAAAAATCACTTTTTCAGTGATGATATAATAAAAGTGCATTTCACAAAACTTCAAAACAATGGAATCATTACACTCAGCAATTCATATTTTTACTGTACTTTTGTAATTTCTGAAATTGCCTTGCTTTTAATGGTACTTTTCGTTATAGCCAGATGATAGTTTCTTAAACGAAAGTTGTTAATTATAATTGAATAAATAAGAAGAAGTTACAGCTAAATTAGCTTGAGGTTAATTTAGCTATAATTCCCGCGTGTTTATTCAGATTGTTAAATGTTAATATAAATATAATGAAATTAATATAATCAATGAGAGTCGAAGCAGTGGAAGAGTAATTAGGAAAGTTCCTTCTAATTTAATAATGCCTTAGGAAATTTCATTGACATGAATTATTATGCATTTGTGAAAACGAAGATCTTGTCATTCTTTGCTCTCCAAAGCAAGATTGCTAAATTAGCTCAAAACCGTCTTTAGTAGATAAAAAGTGAAGCGAGGTATTAATTAGCCTTAACTTACATCAGTTGTTTCTTTTGTACATATGATTACCAATCAGTCAAGTTCTTTTTATTTTATTTTAGCTGCAATTTATTCGTTCTTGACTATAACTTTTGAAAATTCGATTTACTTCTTAACATGAAGAAAAAACCCTCTCTCGTTAATAATGTACGTAGTTTCTAATAAAGAATAATATTAGTATCATATTTACTTTATACAAAGATAATTAAGGTTGCTATTGAAATTTCATAAATAGTGCTCAAATGTATAATGCATATTACTTCATTAAATATATTTTCCTTCGATTACGATGGCGTCTTTGAAAAAGAATACCATTTCCGAGCAAATACCTTGATATTAATTATGCTCATCATTATTAAACAGAAAATGCAAACGCACTGGTATTTCAAAAATGGTTCGAGCAATCACTTTATTCCTAAAATGCAGAGAATTCCGAGAACGTCGAGAACTAAGAGAATTCATTCACATTTATGGTATATTGATTAAATTAAGCTAGAAATGCCGATTTTTAACATTGCATTAATGCATGGTAAGACAAACTCTTTGCGATAACATATTTCAAATGATAATCTTTTAATTTAAACGAAAAATACGTTTTCCTGATCGTAAAGTATGCAATTATGTAATACAACGAGAGCTTTCAAAATTGCAACTTAAAAGTATTTTTCTGTATTTTGTTCAAATATTTTAGCATTGTGCTCATATTTTTAGCTTCAAAAATGAATTAGAATACGAACATATAATATTCTTTTTGAAATTTAATTATTTGATATTTCATCTCCTTTTCATTCTGTTTTCATTTTTCTTAGTCTTTAATTTCTGCTATAAGAATTATACTAAGAAAAATCACAATAATATACCACCAGACATGCAGATTTGTTTTAGACTGAATTCTGGAACGTGTAAACCCTTTATCAGATTAGTAGATAGATGAATGAAATTTGAAGGAAAATACTGGTCATTAGACAAGTATTTTCCTTCTGAATGAAATTTTGATCGAAATTCGCGGAGGGGGGGGGGCAAAAATCTGTCTTTCTACCCATTTTTGAGAGCGATAAGTCAGAAATACAAAAATACAAACCACAAGATGAAATTTAGAAAATTGTTTGTCCCGGTGTTTTAGGGTCTGTATCACATTTGACACCAAATCCATAAACTAGTGAACTGTCTGTCTGTTAGTTTATCTATGCATGTGTTAGTAAACACGATAAATGAAAAAAAAGCTACACATTAGGTAAATGAAATTTATTACGTAGCTTCATAATTTGTGATCAGTGTATAACGGTTCTGAAAATGTTCACAACACATATTCGATTTATTTCACAAAGATTATACAGGTTGAGCCTTGTGCAAGCATGAGAAAGCCGAGAGGAGACACTGCCCAATTTGTTAAGACTTCCTGATTTGTAATGCTAGTAGTTTTACAACTTAACCCATGTCTATTTCAAAAAGGTACATTCTGAGGCCAAAGGTAGGGGGAGGCTGAAATCACTCCGGTGATATTAACCACAACTGACTGTCCCAGGGAGCTTAAACAGAGCTCTATGGAGCTCAAAAGTTTTAGTAAAGACCGAGTAAGCAACAAATAGGGTATTAATGTACATTTCTTTCTTGTGCGTTTTGTTTATAACATTAAAATTATCATTTTAAATTTGTTCAAGTCTAACAAATAATTATTACGCTAATTGGCCTAGTTAATGGACGCAAATTGATTTCCATCACAACCTTAAGTTCAGATTATTTAGATTAATACCCTATTTGAAGCTACACAACAATTCAGTTTAGCCGGATGTCACAATTTCCAGTCATTAGCAGTTAAAAAGGACTATGACCACCCCTGCAACTTTTTTACCAGGCTTTCTCATTTCTTCAACAGAGTTAAGTTTGACCCAGACAGATTAAATGTGAACATAAACATAGGATAGATAGTTTGAGAAATTGGTTCTTTAATCCTCGAGCCGCCAATCCGGAACCAGACACTCTGCATCAAGGACTGTGCAGATTTTTTACTAAAATGGTAGAAATTTAATCTAAAAATATTTCAAAATTGCAGAAATTTCACTAAACTTAGTGAAGAGTGCTACTGGTAAATAATTTGAAAGAAATCTCAAATATAACCGATAAATCTTCTAATGTATACACACTTATTTAAAATATTCATATGTTTTTTTTCCACTTCATAACAATTCAATGATTTCAAATGTTTTTTTCTTAGTTTGTTTTCGAAACTTTCCACATACTTTGTTTTAAGAAATTACCTATTGAATTCACAGTTTTTATCCTAAATCTTTAACTTTCATAATGTTTCTTATAAAGAAAGAATTTCTGATATCGTCCAAGCTTTCTTTTATGTTTTCCTTTTGTTTCTGATGCAAAAGATGCTCCTTTTAATATGTGATGCATCTACCTAGATGCGACTTTTTCCGGGTATATTAATCCTAGCTTAACTTGATGGTCTATGATATGAATATAGCAAAGAGTAAATTAAGCTGAAAGCTTCGAATAACTTGATGTTAAATATGCGCTGTATAATTAGACACTGGATCGCATGTTATTGGACGGGTTAATTACTTTTTAAGCCGAAGCGTTTATTAAATACATGCAACACATTCTAGTTGCAGAGATGACTTTTCCTGGCTAAAATTATCTTTAAGGGTAGTTTCTGCAACAATTATGAAGGAAATTTCAGAGGAATAATTTAGTGATTATGTTTCTTACGGTATCGCCTGAATAGGCGCATTTTAATGAATTATGCGATGAAAAAGAATAGGTGGAAAATGGGATATTAAATATCTTAATTACAAGTAATCTTGTTTGTTAGATTAAACGAAAAATTCAAGATATTTGAGGCTTACACAACTTTGGAGCTTTTGCGAAAATTTTGTTACGGAATTTTTTTTCTCGTATATGAAGCATAAAACGAAAAAATTGTAACGATGAAAAAAATTCGATGGTTTGAATAATTCCAAACTATCTGTCAAGATATTTATTAAAAAAAAGAAGAGCTAGAAAATTAAAAATTGATATGTCGCTGTTACATTAAAATTATAAATTTCTAATAAACTTTGAACGAAATCATCAATGAAAAATCAATCTATTATTTCTTCTGCATTTGAATAGTACAAGTCAAAAACATAAGCCAGATGAATAGAATCAGGAATGGATTCATAAATTAGAAATCTGCAATAAATTTTGGTGTAAATCCATCAAGTTGACTTATTGTCATAATGTCAATTCATACATATAAATAACACAAAAGCGCAATTATTTAGAGGCTTGAATTTCAGGGTATGATTGAAATTGCAAATCCTCATAAAATTTCGGGCGCAGTCGGAAAACTAGTACAATATGAAATCGATATACCAAAGCTTAACTCAAAACCGTTATATTGTAGAAGCACGAAAAAGTCGGAGAAAGCTCATCAAAGTTTTTTTATATTATTAACTGATAATTGCAAACACTGATAAAATTTTCAAATCGTACTAAAATGAATTTTTATGATTTGTAAATATCATAATTAATTTTTAAATGAAGGCCATTCCTGATTTTTTTGCTCAATTATAAAAATTCTTTTAGTACAAAACGTATAAGTGATAATCTAGCTTATATACTAAAAGAAAGAGATAATTTTAGGTAATGTATAATTAGGTAATTTTATATCGCAACAATGATGTTTAAATATTAATGTAGATAGATTTTTAATTCATATAATCTTTGATTCAAATTTTGATTTCGTATTTTGATAGTTCTTTACATATAAATCATGTTTTTCCTTAGGTACTGTATTACATGCCCCTTTAATTAACCCTAAATTCAAAATTTTATATTAATTTTGAATAGCTAGTTAAAAGCTTCAAAATTTATTTTATTTAAAATTTAATTTTTAACTATATGAAATATTTTTTGCTCTAATCACATAGATTTCAATTTAAAAAAAAATAGGAAGTTAATAGCAAGGCTATAATTCTACAGAGTTAACGTGATAATTCTACAGAAATCTTATAGTTACTGAATAAAAATAGATCATGACACAATTCGGTAAATTTTTATATCCTAATCTTAAAAAAATTACAGATGACAAAATGACAATAACTCAGCATAAAGGAATTTTATTATTCGCATGTTTTTGTTAATTTTAAATAAAACTAACTTTACAATTTAGCAAAATATTTCATTCGTTTAGAATCGCTAGAATCTGTAAACCTACGTAGAATGATGAAATAGTTATTTGAAATAACATCTTGAATCAACCGTTACTAGATTTAAAAATGTATTAATCTATACAAAACTTAATGGCCAAGATACAGATATTAGAAATTAAACACGCAGTAGTTCCGATTGTAGAAGGTTGTTTGAAAACCTCTATTAGAAATCTTTCTAGTTGTGTGTAA
>JAOUZG010008502.1:377341-388477 GCA_026289955.1 Argiope argentata | reverse complement strand
ATTAAAGTATGTATATGTATAATTAAATTCTCAGGAACAACCTTGTAACTCACTAATTTGAATTTTATAATCACTTCTCTTTCTTAATGAGTGAAATTCACATATTAAAGGAGTACAAGAATTTTCAATTTTTTGCATAGATAAGAATTGCACTAATATTCTTCAAGGATTTTTTTATCTGTTACTATTCCCTTTGTACTTTTGCTTCCCCCCTCTTTTGATGGCGTTTTAGGTTCCACGTGCCTTTCAAATGTAATTTTCACCCAGACGAAAAAAAATGAAGGAACTGACTGCGTTCTTCCGCTTTTTAACTATTTGAAGCCTTATTCATTTGTTTGAGATTGAAATCCCTACTCTACTTGATTACAGTTGCATTTCCTGCGGAAACCACTAAGTGTAAAAGAAAAAAAAATTAAAATTACACCAAAACACAGAGTTTTTTCCAAAATATTTCAGAAAAATTAGTCCTTCTAGAAAGATTGTTGTTAACTGAAATAGTTAGTACACATAATTTTAAATTCAAAATGCCCTTTCTTATGACTTTTTCATCAAGTGTGCCATTTATTTAATCTACTTTTTCAACAATATTGAATAGTTTGAATCTTTTAAATCGTAATATACTTCAAAACAGAAAGTTTCATAATTGTTTACGAGTTAAAAGTTTATAAAAGATTCACAGATTCATTTGCAGATTGCAAGATATTTTATATAGTTTCGAGCCTTTGTCATTAAAAAATATATATTATCCATTTTCTATTTCACCTGAAAATTCTGCTTCATGAAAATTTCAACTTTAAATTTTCTCTTTCCTAGATAATTGGGCTTGTAATCTGAATAGGATATTCAAGAACAAATGCAATATCCTTAAGGTATATGATGCTAATTTATAAATAAATGATTCTTTGAAAATTCAAAACAATTCTTTTGAGGAAAAGTATTTTTCGATACCATTGCAATAGACCATTAAAATATTTCGTTATTGGTTTTAAATTCTACCTGTAACACAGCGATGCAAATAATTGGAATCATGGTCTTGATAAACACGTTATCAAGCAAATCATGCAAAGCAGAAGCATCATTGTTAGGGAAGACAGAAATGCAGACGATTCTTGGACGTTTTCAATAATGTTTAGAAAAATCTTCATACCTGTTGTGTCATATGCCACCTATAATGAAAGATTTACCGACTGCAATTTGGGAAATATTCCCTTGTTAACTTTACAGTCCAGATCTCGCCCTTTCCAATTTTCATGCCCTTTTGTAGCATTAAGACTTTTTTTTAATCGGAGGGCTTTTATCACATGATGTTAACACTGATTATCATCTCAAAGTTCAACCGTTCTTCATTACTGGAAGGCAAAAAGGAGTACTTCATTGCGACTAATGTCTCAACGCGGATGATAATTTTGTTTAAATTTAGTACAAGGCATGTGCTTTTCTTAGCAATAAAGAGTTGTGTTGCAGTACAGTTAGTGTTCTTGTAACTCTTTTATGAAATTTATAACTCTTGGCCCTAAATAGACTCATAATAACTTATGGAAACAAGTTGTTACCCAAGATGGGAAGTTATTCCTGAATTAAAATTCCACTACGAAATTAACGTTTCTTTTAATAGTCGATAATTTTTCTTGAGGATATTTTTTTTTGTCTTAAAGACATTCCTATTGGAAGGCACCTCATAATTGAGAATGAGAAGCTTCTAGTATGGTGGTTGGATCTCGCCACACTGGTGGGTAGAGAAAAAGGTGGAGATCAGCTGTTTCCCATCGACGTCGGGACATACCTCTGAAGGGTCAGTTTGCACCGTGGCCGGTGATAGCCCTTAGGATTCAACTACAGTTCCCGTCAGTGTTGCTGAAGTCCGGTAATTCAAATTTTCCTGCGTGCCATTGGACGGGTCTGAGCAGACGGTTGTAGAATTGTCTTAAAAACAACATCCAGCACAAATAGCATTAGTAGTGAACAATGGTTGGAATTTTTTGTTACACATTTTATATGTCTTAAGGCTGTAGAATATTTGCTCATGACAATAAACAATAATAATCTTTTTTTTCACTTAGGATTTAGATTAAATGATTTAAATTGAATTTCTCTAAAACATATCCATAACTTTAAAAACCATCAGAATTATATTCAAAACTACTAAATAGTCGTAATGATAAATAAAGTACTTGAATTAACATTTTGCATTTTCATTAATGATAATCCCACTTTAATCGACTTTCTTAGCTACTTTTTAAATTTTATTAATTTTATTGTAACCAATTAGACTGAACATTAAATAGGGTCTGAAAAATATAAAAAGATGTAGCTACAGAAAACGTAATAAAAGTATTTAAAAATATTATTGGAAGTTTGAATGCATATCATTAAGTTTCTTGATTTTACTAATGGAAAATTTTCTGTTCCAGTTATTTGAATAAAATAGCTGTGAACAGTTCTTTGCGTAAAGTTTTTAACTTTAGTTTTACATAATAGACAAAGGTCAATTTGTGGTATGGCTTAAACTTTTTTGCATAGACATAAACTAAAAATAGAAACAGTGAAGAAATCGGTAGCCTTACACTTTTGCTTTGAAACATTGACTAATAAGAAAAAATTTATCATGCAACTTGTAAAAATTTTCTTCGAATTATAATAATGAATAATTGCTTATTAACTAGTTGTTATTTTCTTCCAGAAAAATCACAAATGAATTTTTGTTGTAGTTAGTTTCTAAATATATTAAGTTTAGAGAAAAGTGGAGAGAAGATATTTCTAAAATTTGTTCAATGCAAAAACGAAGAAAAGGTATAGTGAAGCTTCTCTCGGCTCTTTTTTCACGTAATTGTCGGATATAGTTATGGTGTAACAGAAATGAAAAAAAAAAACTCTACTAAGCGATTCAATTACTTTTGTCTATAAACATTCCTTGGACTTTTCTTTTAGTAACTCGAATTTTATTTTTTCCTTGTTTAGTCTCAGAATGGTTCAGCACCATTTTGAAAAAAAATCATCACATCGTATAAGTTTTTTTTATCTTGAAGTTTCTGATTGGTTAGGAGGAAAAAAAACATATAGACGCCATAAAAAATTATTTTATAAGTAATCAGGAAAATCATATATGAAAGAGTAAAAAAGAAGTTTTATTTTTTTGGAAAGAATAAATCGATTTCTTCAAACAAAGATATATTTTGAATAATCACAAATTTTGAGTAATCGTTTATTTCACGTTTTTCATGAAACTTATATTCGGGTTTAAAATATAGTTGTTTGCAAGTTTTAATTCAAATTTTTATTGTTTTAACAAATTTAAAGTGATTTTATTAAATATATTAATTAAATTCCAAGAAAAGCTTTTTATATGAGTTTATGGAAAATTGATGATGTTGATAGGTCGATATTAATGGCTAATTACTAATTATTCGGAATTTAAGTGATATTAATTTTGAATATGAAAGGTGGAAAGCTATTTTATAGATTAAGCGAACCTTGTACTCATTCAAGGTAAAAAAATATAATTAGCTGCAATTTCGTAGATATGAATGCTTAAACCTTCTTATTGTGATGGAAAATGACACAAACGCTATAACATTCAGATTTATAAGGCACATTATTGACATGTATTCAATTCTATGTAGTTATGGCTAAATAGCTCATGGAATATTTGTTATTTAGGTTTTTTTTTCTGTTGTTCTCAAATATGAAATCAGATGATTTTGAAGAATTAAATAACAACATTTTATTAAATCATAAGAAATGTATCCAGATTAATCAAATATAATGATATTTGAGAAATCTTTCTTGCGATTATCTAATCTTATTTTTCTTTATCAGCAATAAGCCTATTTATCATATATCGGATAATGTAACAAGATAAGAGAGCAGAACTCTATCGGAGAATGTAATAGGATAATAAAGCAGGATTCTCTGCTAAGTAATTAGGGAAAAAGAGATTGATCGCTGAGTGAATGGAATTCTAAGCTAAGTAGTACAACATATGTATCGACCGTCGGAAAAAGTTTAAAGTTTCAATAATATTTTTGTTTTCATTAAGTTTAAAAAAATTAAATTTTAAATCATTATATCTTGAAGTCACATCAGTATAATTCATAAGTTAATAGCTGATATACTTAACGTTGCTCAAGATAAAAAAATTTTCAAGCCTTTCAGTAATAAATTAAATAATTAATTAGTCACCACAGAGCTTTCACCAAGATTTATTTTACATGTCAGTATTCATGAATTAATATTAGAAGAATGAAGGAATTAAAATACGAAATTATTTTTAATATTATCATTAGGATGCTAACGTGGTGTTACATGCGTGTTAGGATGCTAACACTAAGAATATAACATCGTAATATTTATAAGTTAATTTTTTACTGTAAAAATGCATAATATTATAATACACAAACCCACTTCTTGTTGAAAACTTTATTTTGATTAAAGTGATTAGAAAATTATTAAATTAAATTTGATTTGAATATCAACTGCTCTAAATAACTTTTGATTTCGAAGCGTCTTGAAGAAACATTATCTCTACCTAAAGATTTAAAAAAAACTACGGAAGTCAATGTTTTATGTTAATTATTTTCTTAAGAATCTTTGAAAAAATTGAATTAAAAATAGTGAGTGTCAGCTATGTCGCAATAAATAAAGGGATTTAAAATGTCTGTAATATTTTCATTCAATATGACTGATGATATAAAAAAATACTATTCTATTTAGGGATATAAAGTTCGTAATTTAATAAAAATTATTTCTTATTTAATTAATAGTCAATTCTAAAATCTATCCTGTGTTTCATAATAATTATGATTAAAATATGAAGGAAATCTGTTGAATAATTCGGATTTATAAATTATTCAAACTACTTATAAATGTTCATCCCTTAGATTTATGGAATATTATAGTTTCCAAAGCATTGAAAATATACTCTTCTTTGCATAAATTTCCATTACTTATAAACAGAAATCTTATCAGAAACGCTTTTCCATGAATTCATTGAACCAACTTATATAGCCAACTCTATTGCTTTATTGGACTTAAAAAGAACACGTTATAATTTTTCATTAAGATAATGAAACTATTTTAGTATGCGATTATTATTGGTCAATTTCGTTCTGTAGAAATTAACTCTTTTATTTCTGTCACTCGTATTGTTTTAATTTTTAATCTTTAGTTTACATTTGTTACTCACTTATTTCATGTATGTAAAGATAGAATTTTAAATGGATTTTTAAATAACTTCTCTATTTACAAGAGAGGATTTTTAAATAACTTCTCTATTTACATTACATTTATACAGTTTTGCGTTTTTGATATAATATACTATTTCAATATTTTTAGAAATTTATTAACATTTTATCCATTAATTTAATTTTGATTCTATACGAGTTGCCCTACATTCTAGGAAACTTCAGGAAAACTTATACCATGATTCTATGATATTTATAATAATAAAGTATAAAATAAATATTATTGAGTAGAAAATAATTAAAAATAAAAATAAATACGTTTTAATACGCCGATAAAAGCGTGCTTTTAAATTCAATTTTTATTAAATTATAAAAAGACTTTGTGTTTTCATTAATAATACGATTAATATTATTATCAACGCTTTATGCAAATTTCTTGCCATCGGTGGCTTGTTGTTCAAGTTTCAATCGCGTCAACAGAGAGCTTCTGAGTTCGAAATACGATTTTTGCAAAACATTCGATGTGCATAATCAGACTTATATCTGAAGACGGGGATGAAACATTCTATTTGCTGGTGAGGTGCAGAAGTTTAAAAAAATGGAGATATGACTCCGATGTCGTCTTTGTCATCTCACCTCTCTAAAAATAAATAGTATCCCTCTTAAATATTAATAGACCCCTTATAGGATATTTATATATTAATAGACCCCTCTTAAATACTTATTATACCTTTTTAAAACCCACCATTTAATATAAATAAACTATAATAAATCGGTAATTTAGTTTTTATTTGAAAATAACTATTTCTTAAACAATTCTTATATTAATAATAATTATTAAAATAAATTTTCATTTTGTTATTTATTTTATTCTCCATTTAATAAACGTATAAATGTTTATCGGTGTGATTAATTAATAAATAATTGATAATACATAATAAGATATTATTTATTTAACAAAATATAGTATTTGGAATGAACGCAAACTAAGCGAATATTATTCTTTTAGCATTAAAATTCGTTGCACGATTTGCATTTCTTGCTTGTAACATTGCGTCAAAACATTCTTTAATATGCTGGAGGATATCTCATGGCTTATTCTATTAGACGTTTCAAATTTTCAAAAATAAGAGATTCATTCAAAACACACTTACATAAAAATACCTGCTTTCCAGACTATCCTTCTATGCTAAAAATATTCTTACGAGAGCAGTTTCACGCCAGACTTATGTACATTCTCAAAATAAAGTGTCTTTGATTCAAAACCTTGTCTTTCATTCGACTGTTTGCATAAGTAATCGAATACCAAGTTCGAATTTCACAAGAATGAGAAAAAAAAACACTAACACGAATGCTGTTTGCTTAAATGCTATTTGTTTTACGATAAAAATCGAACGGCTCACTTTACCTGATATTCTTTTCAGGTTTGCATAGTCCAGAAAAAGGATACAATGAAAATGTTTGCAATGAAATACATGAACAAGAGCCAATGTATCGAGAAGGACGCCTTCCGAAATGTCTTGAAGGAAATTGAAATTCTATCCAGCTTGGAGCATCCATTTCTGGTGAACTTATGGTTCACATTTCAGGTAAGATTTTTCAGTATTTCAGTTCTATCTTCATTTATGGATAAAAAAGATATGCACTATAGCCATTTCTGATTTATATGACATTTTATTTTGTTTCAACCCGGTAATATTTTGTTAAAACTTTTATACAATAAATTGAATTTTGTTCTGTTAAAATTCAAGCAAATACAACTTAATAATTTATCTAAAAAATATAGTTATTTATACACTTATAAGGTTAAGGATTAATAAAAGTTGAATCGTTGATCACTCGATAGCAAAATTTAATATTAAAATAATTATTTGAAGCTAATGAGACATTCTATGTTAAACGTCTTCGGTCGAGTGACGTGTAATAAAAATATGGGGTATTAAAAGCAGTGGAGCAACCGTGAAGAAATCATGGTGAAGTGTTGAAGAAATTTTTATATGTAAATATTAAAAATGATTAAAAAGTAATTATTCTAATTTTGTTTTGATGCATATTTTCACATCCATATCTTAAAAACCATCTGTCCCTTCTAAAAGAAAATTTTAATAACGATATGCTTGTCGTTTGATTGGTATCTGCACTTTTCATAATTTTCCACCGAACAAGATGTGTATTAGTTCCTTGAGAACATTTTTGAAGAATTATTTATTATTAAAAATTAAAGATATGAAGTTCTTTTAGAATCACATAGCAAATCGCCATGCACAGTACCCATTTCCCTTTTAGAATAAAGCTCATATCAAAAATATCTTGAGCTATTTTTTTTTTCAAATGAAGTTACATTTTTCTTTAATAGGATACGTATTATGTCTTTCTAACAAGCTTCTTTTATTTTTATATATGATAGTATCTTTAAAACTGAGACATTTATTTAAAAAAATCAACCTAAATCGAGTCAATTTACCTGAAAATAGCTATCAAAAGATTTGAGAAGATAAATTGTTTTTTGAATGCATGTTTATGCGAAATATTGGGATATTATCTATAATGCTGAAATGAGAAAACTTGATTGATGTATGATTCGAAATCATTGTTATATTCTAATGCGAAATCATATGATCTATAAATTATAAAATTAAAACTAAGTTCGAATCAGTTTAAAAGGAAACATCTAAAGGAATTGATAACTTTTAACATAATTATATAGAAATAATTAATAAATTATATCGAAAATTTTACAAGAAAATTAGACGTTTATTTAAAACATCAACCTAATTCGCATCAATTTACTTGAAAAAAGCCCCAAAAAGATTTGCGATGAAACATTATTTTTTGAAGACATGGAGAGAGAGGGAGAGTTTTGTGAAAAAAAAATTGCGATATTATCCGTAATGCTGAAATGAGAATATATGATTGATCTATGATTCTAAATTATATGATTAAATTCTAACGCGAAATATTATGATCTATAAGTTATAAAATTAATAAGTTCGGATAAGTTTAAAAGTGAATATCTAAAGTAATCTATAATTTTTGACAGAATTATATAGAAATAATTGAAAAATAACACAGAAAATTTTACAAGAGTTAGGGATGGTAGCAAGACGAGAAATAACTATTAACATTTTAACAGCATTTTGCATATCACCACTAAGACATTTACGCATCGTTTTTTCTATTACTATCATAATCGTCAGTGAGTCAATATTGCATGGATCTTTTTCTATTTGTTCGCTCTTTTAATCCTTTCTGCCGAATCATTTCCGTTGATGAGGTACTTTCCTGTCATTGACATAGATTTCTATTCTTGGCTGTTCATTTACTTTTTTCTGTCTTTATGATTCTTTCTTTCGCTTTTTCTCGTCGTTATTCTATTACTTATCGTCTTTTATTGGTAATTCATTACTTGTGCCAAATCCTTTTGCATCTGACATTGCTTTATCCCATAAAATATTTCTATTAATGCATATAGGTGAGCTCAGTTCAGTTTCTTTTTTCTATCATTCTTTATTGATATTTATATTTTTCTAGCATTATAAAGATCTTACTGTGGCACCTCATTTATAATAGAATTTAGGAGAAATGCTACTAAAACTGGGATGAATGTTTGGGATTTTGCTCAAATCTTATGTAGGGAATCGAGGATCTTTCAATTTGTATTCTACATTTTTACGTTCTTTTATACAAAGTATAAGGACTGTAATTGTCAAAACATTCAATGTCGAGATCTTGAATCTCCATATTTCAGGTATCCCAAGTTCGAGAAACACATTTTTGGAATGATAGCTGTCTGTTTCTGAACATGATTATTCAAAAAGGCTTTTGAACTAGACAGATAGAATTTTGTGTGCAATCTGAACTTCAAATTTTTAGACAGCTATGGAAATTTGAACGAAATCCATTCGTAGGATGTTTATCTATCTGTCTGCAAGAGTTTTATTAGTGAAATTTGGACCATAAGATAAACATCCACAAATTTGTATTAAATTGGAAAATTGGATCAAATATGTCAAGATGTTGGTCGTTTCTAGGTCTATAATTTAGCACATATGAAAGTGCTATAATTCAGAATGTCAGCAACTTAGGTAAATGAAATTGGTATGTGATCTTGTAATTAAAATGACAGTTTTGCACCAAATTTAAGATTTAAGTTGTGAATAAAATAACACCCCAAAACTACACTTGACTTTCTTTACTCTACTATGAAGCTCAAAACATTCGTACATTGGATTTTGAGAAAAAAAATCGGGATAATCGAGGTACATACCGTTTTATTCAAAATCCAGAGTTTTTATGCCAGAGAGAGAAAAATGACAACTTTATTTAGGAAAATACGAGAAAGATGTTGGAAGATATCTTCAACTGGTTATATCTTGCTAACCAGAGATGAATTTAATTTCTACTTGTTCGACATTACGATATATACTTTAGCATTATATTTAATATAGCGTAACTTATTTAATTCTAATTCGTTAGTAAATTAAATATTTCTCTGGTTATTTGAACTTATTATTTAAATAATATGGAAATATCATCTATGTTTCGAATTTATTTTGGTTAATTACATAATATTGTTCATATTTCGGAACTGCTATTATTTGTTAAATTCGTTCTTCCTAGTACTTTCAGTGTTAGTGAATGAATTGCTCTGCAAGACCAACTAACTATTGCATCTTTTCGTGACCAACTAATCATTGCCTCATAACTCACAATTTGGGAATATTCGTTTTCGATTTGAAATTCTTATATCGAAGTTTCATTACATTTTTGTATCAAAAGGATAAAATTTTTGTTCCGTAAAATCGCCTATTTATTGAAATTATTAAAATCTTTAATATTAATCTTTATTGATATTTTTAGTTTGAAAATTGTCGTTTACCTTTTGTTGTAGTCATTTTTACGACGCATTCTTTCATACTTTAAATCGTCGTTGTAGGCTCGTTCTCTTCGACTACGGTATTCCATTTCCATTGCTAGTTTTATTTAACAATATGAAGAAAAATATTCCAAATGAGGCTTCTGTAATGTTTCGGAACTCACACTGGGCTCTCTTTTTTGATATTTTGCCTGGGGCATTTCTGAATGTAATGTCAAAAATCTATACAGGGCTCAGTTTGTTAAATTATAACGACGAAACGATAATTATGTCTACCCGAGTATAATGCACAAAGTTCAGAATGGATATGAGAGTTCAAAAATGACTCCGACGGATTGTTAAAATATTTTCAGATGGCATAGAAAGTCCGTTACGTAATAGTAAAAATTGGGGGTTTTACAAATAAAAGTGTAATAAGATATATACAAGTGCATATTATAATTAAAAACTTTCAGGAAGAAATACCGATGTATCGATCGAGTGTCTTAGTTTTTGATTTTAAAAAATACAATTTCTTTAAGGCTATTCATAAATATCCTCGTGTGTTTATGTCTGAGTGTTATTGATAAAAGTTCTTCTTTTTCTTTCTATTGTGAATTACAAAAACTGGCCTTTCTAATTTTGCACATGGTGTCTTTGTTTTTACAGGATGAAGAAGATATGTTTATGGTAGTTGATTTGCTCCTTGGAGGTGATTTGAGATACCACATGCAGCAGAGCACTTCTAACATCGATCGAGAGAGAGTTATACTTTACATCTGCGAGATTGCATTAGCTCTGGATTATTTGAAAACCAAAAGGATTTTGCACAGGTAAGAATGATTTGACATTTTTTTTAAATATTTACAAAATGTTTCAACCCCTTGCCAAACAGCTTCGCATGAAAAAATCCAGGCCTAGCCGTTAGGAGACAATATGCATTAAATGTGCCAGAGTGAGGCTCAAGAACAGTTGCATTAGGAGTCCAAATGCAGATAATGGTTAATGTGGATAAAATTAATTTCTTTTATATTAAATACAATATATTAAAGCAAACAACACATAAATAACGAAATGGCAGTCATCTGAGTGTTGTTAAAA
>JAOUZG010008502.1:366931-377331 GCA_026289955.1 Argiope argentata | reverse complement strand
GTGTTGTTAAAAGGGATATCTTCAGAATTAATACGATATCTAAAAAGAAATAACATATTCCAAACAAGCAATTTATTAGGATTAATTGTAAATGGCAATAAGTTTTATTTTTCGCTTGTTTACAGTTTTCTAAAAATTACTGATACGGTTATATAGACAGCTGAACCCTGTGTGATTAAACGACACGTATAAGTTAAGAAGACTCTACTGAAGCTTGAATTGTTTATATGGCCTCTGACTAGTGAGATTCACCTTTGACCCGATCATCATTCTCCGATTCGTGACAATTACGCCGAACTCACATTTGTTTCCACCAGAGTGGTTCATAATATTTATGCTTGGGCCAAGATTGTTTTCACGAATCAGTTTCGTCAGAGTATGGCAAGGGGTTAACGTTATTCTGGATATTTTATTTCTTCATCTATATATGGGTAGTAGAAAAGTAAGAGTATGAATCATGGAATCTAAGGGACAAAGGTTAAGTGTAGAACCAAGAAAGCAGGAAAGATAAATCAATAAAGCGGGGGAAATAAGGGATCGAGGAAGCAGGGGAGTAATAAGGTACCAGGGAAACGAAAAAGAAATAAAGTATCAAATGAGATAAGGAATGAACGCAGTGGTGAAGGTAAAGAAACTCAAAACCTCGGCATTCTTAGGGGAGGGTTCAAATACCAACCTTCATTCCTGCTAGTGAACTGTCTTTCAGTGCTAGGAATTATGAAATATTTCTTTTTAAAAAATTAATTTCTACGTAAATTATCACCTTTTTTTTATTTTCGAAAAATCGTTTTCTTTCTTTAATCTCATTGTAAGATTAAAGGAAGAAACCAGTTCTCAAATAAATCTCTTTTTTTTCAATATCTCATTCATGCATATCTGCATTTACGAATTCAATATCCTACAGGAGTCCTCAACTTCCACCCGTCCTTGCCGTCACTCACCATCTTATGAACTGTCTTCCAACGCTAGAAGTGAAAGAATAAAAAAATATTTTTTTTCTTT
Organism: Argiope argentata; assembly: GCA_026289955.1. Taxonomy (NCBI): domain Eukaryota; kingdom Metazoa; phylum Arthropoda; class Arachnida; order Araneae; family Araneidae; genus Argiope; species Argiope argentata. The sequence continues at coordinate 376,329 of JAOUZG010008502.1, read as the reverse complement.
ACTTTTTAATATTTTTTTTATTTCTACATTAAAAACTCGTACATTTTAATTCCTATAAGTTATTAGTTTTATTTTTTTTAAATCTTGAACCGCATGTTTCTTCTGAGTTTTTGTCTGTGAATCTATATTGAAAAAGAACTGGAAACAAATATAAATCTCCAGATTTTAGAGTTCTGAACTCAAAGGGAAAAAAACAATTTTTCGAAGATAAAATGCTCTATATTTTAATATAGAGACAAAAATGAAAAATCTTGTTTGAAGGGTTTGAAGACAACTATCCAGAGGGAGGGGGAAAAGATGGGGAAAAGTTTAGTCCTCGCCTAAGAATACGGAATGTTGAACATCGGTATCTCCCTCGCTTCATCGATTGCAAACCTCCTCCGCTTCTTTATTTCCCGCTTCCTGGATTCCTTACTCCCATTTTTCTGCAACTTTTCCCTATTCAATGCCTGGATTTTTTAAAACGTAAAACGCAGCTTAAATATTATTTAAATAATCCTATCAATTAAACTAAACTAGGGAGCAAGACTTTCATCTCCATTACTGATCCTGTCGTTTGCAGATATTCAATATTTACATTTTCAGTACGAATGCTGTTTGAATCGATACACATTATATACTAATTTAGTTTAGTTTATTAATATCCCATATTGAAGCAACAGATGGAATATATTTTGAAAAAATATCAAAAAGCAGGATATCTTTTTTTTTCGATGTCAGAATCAGCAAGCACCTCCTCATCTGAATACGATAAATATTAAGAGAATTTGGATTTCAGTTACGATACTTTTCGTTTCCAAACTAAGGCCTTAGTCTTGAGCAGATGCCTCTTAATAAAAGGAATGTAAATATAGTTAACAATTTTATTGATAAGGCGATTACTTTTTGCTTAGTTTATTGCTTTAATTTTATTATACATAGTAGTTAAGGATTTACATTAGTATATTTTCTACTGGAAACAAAAAAAAAATCTAATATCTATTAGGGAGTAATTAATATCGTTGATAAAGTGTTTGCAACACTACAATCTTTTGCAACACAGATTTTTTTTAACATTTTCCCCAAAAATCCAAATAATATTTAATTTTTTCAAATATTGTATCATTTTATTACACAAACTTAGAAATTGAGGAAAGCAATGAAATAAAGCTGCAAAATTGCATTGGTGTCTCTGAGGAGGAACAGGACTGAAAAGAGTACATTTAACTAATCAATACTTTTTGTCATTAAAATGAGATGACTTTCTGCTGAATCAGTTTTCTTTACAAGTAAATTCAGACATTAAAGGATAATGCCAGAAAAAATGGAATGGTATATGAAATTTATTTTTAATTTTCTTATTAATTAGGAAGCAATAAACACTTAGAACTACTTGTAATAGAATTGAAAAGTTAGCTTAAAAATCATGGTATGCGAATGAAAAATATAGCAAACTTTACCGCGTATTACTCATTTCATGTTGACTTTTGGCTAGTAAAAATCAATGAGATGCTTGTTGGTATATTAGAAGCCGCTTAATCTAGATCTAAGTCTGTAACAAAAATCGCAATAAATCAATAAAGATATGTTCTGAAATCATTAATCTGTTTTTATTACAGGCAAATATTCAAATATAGATAAATTAACAGGTAATAAGCCTTTCAAAATGATTGACGATTCAATGGAGAAATCGTAGCATGAGAAATGATGAAATAAGGAACTCTTCATACATTATTCATCACATGTTGATTTTTGTGAAAATATTGGTATCCGTGACATGTTGGCTGGCAATCCAGAAATAGCTTTTTCCACGTCAGAATCTGTTACAGAAATCACAAATAAATAAATAAAGATATCTCCTCCTAATACTCCTTCTTCAGTGACAGATAATTGGTGTTGCTGAGTATCGCTGACATTGATTGATTGAGAGCAAAATGACTTCGAGAGACATTAATATATCTCCCTGAAACTAGATGAATGAGCCAATAGTGGACACGTTATGACAGTTAGTGGACACGTTATGAATTCCTGCTTACTCTTAAGTAAGATCGAGCAGCATAAAATCGAAGAGAAGTTGCTATTTAGCAGCCGCTTTTTCTTTGTTTTGAATTAATTGAATTAATTTAAGACTATTCAAATTTTCAAAAAGAGAACTGTTCAGGATTTCCACTCTATTAAATATCTCCGACGTTGGAAATTTCATAAACAGAAGAAAAGTAAATTGCATCAATTTATTTAACAAATTTAAAAAATATCTAAATGGTTTTAATTAAAAATCAACCATGATAAATATTAGAAAGTTTATATGTTATATGACATGTATCTATACCACGTGATTATGGTGTCAGATGAGATCTAAGGGGTATGATCAGTATATGAGTAGTTGTCACTGACAGGTCAAAGGCTGAACTTACCTGACTTATCTTTTGTCTTTAGTCTCAAAATTCCGGTATTTCATTTTAAATGAAAATGTTTCTGAATTTAGTAGAATAAGTAAATATGGAAGGGTAATATAGTTTTATTCACGTTTATTACCCCCTCCTCCTTCTCTGTTTGAAGGACGCCAAGGCCAGGTCCATAGGTTGTAATGAAATGAATATTACTGACCATTCCAAATCGATTACACGGCTGTGATAGTAAAGCGTAGTAAAAGATGTTGCTTTTTTATGGTTACTTTTTTTTTAAAGATTAAGGAATCAGAGTTTTATTTTTGGTTTTCATTACGTTTGTGACCTACTATAGGAAAAACAGCCGTTGCTTCAATTAATAAGTTTACACTCCTGTGAGTTAAAAACTAAAAAGTAAAAAAAATATAGTAAAAAATTATTTTTAATACATTAATAAAATGTGTTTTAAAGATTATTTGTTATATAATTAAATAAAAATCGATCGAAAAGAGTATAATATGGCAAAAGAAAATGCCTCATTTTAATTTGATCATATTTTTAACATTAGGTTGGCGCAATCATTTTAAGGATAACGTAACAGCAAAAACGAAGATGCAATATTTACCTATCAGAAAATAATCAAAGTTAATTTTCGCATAACAATATTAGTTTCCTAATTTAAATTTATACAACATTAAATAAAAATTGTAAAATGTATATTTTCATCGAGGCTGCAACAACTTTTAACAAACTGTTATGAATCAAGCAGTAAAACTTTAAAACACTTTAGAAAAATGCAAATGAATAGCTCTTTGAAATTAAGCATCGTTTGAAAATAACCTCTAATTTTTTTAACATTCATTTCTAAACATGTTTTCGCAACTCTGGACCTTTTCACTAATAATTGCTTTATTCTTATGATTTTTGAAATTCCCAAATGTTTCTGAGACTAAAAGGAAAAGAAATAGTCGAAAAAATTTAATTCATTTCTTTCTTTTTCTAAAGTTTATTCTGAAAACAATGAATTTTCTCATTGTAAGTGTTCGAGTGAAATACCCGGTTGATAACAATATAAGATATCGATGAACAAGAATTTTTAAAAAATTAAATAATATCTCCTAAAACGGCTTTTCTTTTCTTTTTCCTTTCGCAATTGATATGAAAGCATTTAAGTTCGGAAAATTTTTAGTTTAATCATCATGCTTCGAAATATTATTTGAAATATCCAACGATTACCGAGGCATAAGTACAGAAGTCTTGAATTTTCAACAGAGTTGAGCATATAAAAATACCAAATATTTAAACAAATATTTTAAAATTTTTATCTAAAAACTAAAAAAACCCATCCAATACCGTCAAAAATTAACCGCAAATAATTATTAGCAAATGGCAATATTTACTCATAAAGACATCTGTCACATTTCTAGTACAAGCTCCAAAACTTTTTAATCTTGCAAACAACAACATATACAGTTATAATTAAATATCTCTCCCATCATTAAATACCTATCGTGATATTTTAAAACACTATATTAATCTGACTAGGCTAAATCAAATCAAGCAACACATAAGTGAGGGCCAGTTTTAACTGAAGTTTCCCCAAGGAAACCAATTCTCAGAAATTGCAGCTAAATCAGATTTCTATCAATATGCTGAATATGATACTATATGTAAGATGGGATTAGAAGCAACAACTATCTGCTTAAAAATTTATTTATCGGAGCAGAAATGTGGCAAAATTTCTTACCTGATTTTTTTCTGGAGTAAAAATTTTTCAGCCCTCCCCCCCCCCGCTCCAAGAGATGACTATTGTTGAGATTATAATTTTTTATTCACTATTGATTGGAATCTCCCAAAAATAAATATACTGAATCTGAATATGATACCATATGTAAGATGAGATTAGACGCAACAAATATCTACTTAAAAAATTTATTTATCGGAGCAGAAATGTGGCAAAATTTCTTACCTGATTTTTTTCTGGAATAAAAATGTTTCAGCCCTCTCCCCCCCCCCGCTCCAAGAAATGAATATTGTTGAGATTATAATTTTTCATTTGATATCGATTGGAATCACACAAATATAAATAAACTGACTCTGAGAGAAAAGAAAAGACAAAGCACTGAAAAATTCTTTTATGAAGCATCCGGTGTAGTAAGGCTTTCCAAAAAGATTACATACTCTAAGCTTTAAAATTTATTTTGAATCAAATAACAGTAAATATCAACTTGGTAAATTTAATCAATAAGAATCATAATTTTTTATTATTTTTCTTGGAAACTGCATTTTTACTATTGAAAAGTTTTTTAAAAATGTTGAGGGAAAAGTATCGTATTATTTAGTCGCGTAAAACCTATCGCGATTTTTACTTAAAATTGGTGCTTAATTACTCCTTTTTTGAATAATTCATTAATACTTTTAAATTTTAATTTATGTCAGTTTATGGTATACTTGGGAAGATCAGAGTCCAGAAAAAACAGCGGCTTGAAGATTAAACAGTTTTCTCGATGCTAAAAATTATAAATTAATTTGTGGATTATATATGTAAGCTCTAAAAATTAATCAAACGAAAAATAATTCCCATAATATTAAACTTAGAAAAATGCGGGATTAAGTACATGATTTAAAAAAATGTCTTTCAAAGGACGGAATTTCGATTATATAATTATCTATAATTAAATCTCCTTTTTTGGTGAAAGAAATCTTTAAGAAACAAGAGTCTTTCGGCTTTTTGAATTAGGAAGCGGTAAATATAAAAATGCTCTTTTCTGCTAAGCCAATTTTATAAGGAGTTTATTTTTGACATTAAGATTATGAAAGAAAGTAAAAAAAGAAATAAAATGTCTCCTTTCAGTGCTTTAAGGTGTGGTTATTAGATCTAATGTAAACTTTGTAAATTTGGCTAACAACAAATTTACTATAATACGATATTTTCTTGCAGGGGTTTACTAAAACCTATTTAGAAATTGTTTAGTGTTTTGAGGTGAACTGCATTTTTTATAAGATAAAATGAAAGTAAAAAGAAAGGACGATACAAAATGCATTGCTCTTCTTTAATGATTAAAAATATTTTAGCGAAGCTTTTTTCTTAAAAAGCCTTTATTTTAAGTTTGTAAACAGAGAATTTTGCTATTGACTTTTCATGCACTTTCTGATGTGTCTGAGTTTTAAAGTTTTGTACACTTGTGTCCTAGACAACGATACATAACTTTATTATTATTAGAATTTAATTATCAGTTAATTGATTTAATTAAATTATTCGAACAAAATTGAGTTCAATTTTGTTTGCATATGATATGGTAGTGAATTTGACAAAAAAAATTTTGAAGATTCTAAAACTTTAAGTTAAAAATTAAAAAGTAAATAACAATTTTGATAAAAATAATTTATTTTTTTAGTACAATAATAAAAGTGTGTTTTAAAAATAATTCTTTATTAAATTTATTATTCAACATTTTCCCCAATCTTCATTATTCTTTTCAACATTGTCTCAATAACTCGAATACTATTTGTATAATAAAGTATTGATTTTAAATCTTCCATTCCTTATAGTTAATTTTTATTTAAAATTTTGCGGGATTTTTTTAAATTTAATACTCCACGGATTTGAAATGAGGATATAATTTTATACTCCACGGATTTAATGCGTATTTTTATATGATGCTTATAAATTCGATTTCCTTTCATTGCTTAATGTTTTTCATTGAAGTAAGATTTCAAAGATATTTTAGGATGATGAACAAAGCAAATAATAGAGCAGACGAACCAAAATTAAAATCTGAATTTTTGAATTTGAATCAAATTTGAATATTTATATTGTCATCAACAGAAGATCTATTGTTTAAAATCTGTCATATGACAATATATCCTTTTTATACTGCGTGTAGGTGTATTGAAGCAATCTATAGAATGCCTATTGTAAGACATATATTATTGCTTTTTTAAAGTTTTCATGACAATTGTTGCATATTCATGACACTATTAATAATATTTATACTACGCGAAAATTTAAAAAATCATAACTCTACAATTTTAAATAATTAAATAGTACCTTCATATTACGGAGCTGTGAGTGACAATGCATCCAAAAGACATCTATTTTCCAAGTGTGAAGGCTAGATTTGTTGATTTCCTCTTAACAATTTTCTCAAATGTTTGCTTAGATTAAAGTTTTGCTTAACGTTTGATAACTATCTAGAAAATATTTTGAAGGCTTCTGTAAAATATGTAAATTAATTCTGAATAATTTGAGAAGATACAGTTTCTTTTCGATAAATATAATAATTTTAAATCAATCATCACTTAGGCTCTACAATTCAGTCAGTTTTTACTTCTGTTTTTAGTAAATATACATTTCTTTCAATTTCTATCTTTCGCACTGTATATTTTAAACTTGAATGGCAATTGCATTCTTTGATGAAAACTGTTTCTCAAATCAGAGCTCAATGTAAACTAAATTTTCAAACATAATTATTTAATATATCATCGTTACAAATATTTGTATCATTTCATTAGCGAAAATATTTAAAAATTAGTATATTTACTAAATGAATTATGAATGCTTTAATATATTTCAAATATCTTTTAGTAAAGGAAAAATTATGTGTTTTTTTGGCAATTATATGTTGCTTTCTTTGGACCATTATACATTTTTTGTCTGCTCTTTTGACTGATTAAGTCTAGAAGATGCTCCCTAAAGTATCTCCTTAATGTCAGAATGCTCAATACTACAATCATATATGTGGTATCTAAATATACACAGACTAACTAAAATATTAGAATCAATACTTACACACTCTTTCATTCACTCAATCATTGCCCTCCTATATTGACAAGAAACGTTATTTAGATCTTTAAATGATTCATGAAAATGATCCAAGAAGCGTAACTTTCCTCGGTATTCCCTTCCAGCATTAGTGCCTGCCAAGGTGTGGTAAATGCTAATGAATAATTAATCCAATCAGGATATTTGGCAGGAAAGAAATTTCTCTTTTTTTTTTTGAGAGAGAGAGAGAGAGAGAGAGAGAGAGAGGAATACAGCTTACATGCGATTTTGAGAACTGCGACCAAACATTTGCGCTTTTAATGAGCACAAGGTAACTTTTTGTACCAAATTTGTAAGGGTTCTACACCTTTGTAAAATACTGCATTTAATACCACATATGGGTTCCTGCACAGGAAAGCTGTCTCCAGGTTTGGAGGCTAGTTAGAGCTTAAGGAGCGGGCAGAAGTGATACACGTTTTTAGTGGTGTTTGTCACATCGAATACTAATTAGTAACTATAAAATTTTGTTGAGAATTTACATTAGTAGTTCAACCATTTATAAGCCAAACCATTCGTTATTCTGTTCGTCATGTAAAATTTGATTCATTTAAACCACAATACCATTTGCATCTTTATCCTTTATAATACTAACAGATTAACGCATAATAATGGTTTTAAACCTATTTCGTCTGGTCTATCCAGTCACCTTTATGAGTTTAGGACTCATAATAAATGGGAAATAGGACATCTTTATAAAACACCCAAATTAGAAATTTGATTTATGCCCAATATATAAGATTAACTGCTTTTGAAGGGAAACTGGCCCACGTTTATGTTGAGCTCTGAGGAAACCTTCTGAAGTCTGACTAATGCCTACATTTCCTTACTAGAGCACACAGACTATCAGTTTTCACATATTACTAGTTAGAATTGCAGCCAGTGGATAGAGCACATAATAAATACGGCATTTTTAAAGAAAATAAATTCACGTATAGAAAACAATGAAAACAATGAAAAAATTGTACTTTGAAATGCAAATAAAGGAAGAATTGTTGCAAAAGAATTAGAAAGGCTGTTATGAATGAAAACGGAAATCTGAAGTCGAGCATTCAGTCAGCGTTTGCTTAACATGGAGCAAACATTATCGATTTTCCGAATCATAAACAGAAAGTCATAAGCAAACAAAGTGAAAAGATTTTGAACAAACACTGAAAAATGGTTCGTGGACGTTAAAAAGAGAATAAAAATGCTTTATATTTTGAGAAATAAATAAATTATTTTTAGTCATACTATAAAAAAGAGGGAAAGTTATGAAAGTCGGTGCCTTTTAATTTGGTTTATATTTCAATAAAGTTTAAAAATTCTTATTTTTATTTTTGAACATATTTTATGGGGGGGGGATCCAAACATGCACTCTGAATAAGCATTTTAAAAGTGATAATCATTACATCATTACAGCCGTAATTATCAAAACTCTCATAAACTTTTAATTGGCACTACCTTAAAATTTAATTCTAGAATTAAGTATTTCTACTATAAACGTTGTATGCTAAGTAATTTAATGTTTATGACTGTTTAAAAACTGAAAATTAAATACATTATATATTTGGAAATACAGCTAAGAAAATATTTTGAATTGTTTTCCTGTTAAATTTTAAACAAGTTTTTTTTTTTTTTTTTTTTGCTATCTTTAATTTTCAAACCGACAGTCTTAGGAATTTTTTTTCTGAATTCCCTGATAAGGAAAAAATGTTAACCATGTTTTTAAATTAATAGTCACTACTGTCATTATGAACCCACTTCCTAAATTTTTCCTAATACTGATGAGCAAAATAAAAAAACTCATTATACTTAATTATGCATTCGAGTATTAAATAATAGAACATGTAAAGTTTTTTTTTCACATTCATATCAATTAAATCTAGTGCTGTATTTCTTTTGGGTATAGTTCTTTGGTAATTCTCAATGGAAATTTCGTTGCATTTGCGAAACAAAATGTATTTCCAGAAACCACAAGCAGTATTTCGATTTGTTAGCGCTAGTATAAGTCTCCAATGTATTATAGAATTAGTATAAATACGTCTCCTTCATATTAAGAGAACACAGGAGAAAAGATGAACAGTCGCGAATTTCATATCCTCCAGATGCAAATTGGGAACACCTAGATATTTATTCGTAAACATAAAATAATGTTAAACTGCCAATGAAATGGTAACTTCTCATGAATATTTCCTAGATTATATGTTTATGAAATTGCCCACCTTTTA
>JAOUZG010008502.1:283342-366921 GCA_026289955.1 Argiope argentata | reverse complement strand
CTAGATTATATGTTTATGAAATTGCCCACCTTTTATATATTCTACAAAAAAGTCAATGTCCTCTTACCACATTGCAGCAATTCATAATTCATATAAATTTTCTTGCAGTCATCAGTAGATTTTCTGAAATAATTAAATCAATTTGAAATTCCTGCGTTAGAAAGTTTGCTTTGTAAAGCAGTTTTAGCATTATTTCTCATGAACACATTATTTAAAAATCTAACGAATTTTTAAGCAGAAATGTGCATTTTATTCCATTTATGTAGAAAGACCTAGTAGTGAATTCATGAAAAAATAGATTTAAATATTTCATAATAACGAATTATAAATTTAAAAGCAAAAAATCATTAAAATAATATAATTTTATTTCTTTGTTCAATTTATAAATACACAAAAAATTACTCTAATTTTAATTTTTGTTTTTTTAATGCCGTTAATTGAATTATGTTATTTCATTTACGGTTAATGCATCAGGAGTAGTTCAAAACATCATATATTGCATAACGGAATATTATGATCCATTGAAAAAAAACTGATTCTTTTTACATAAATTCGCAAAACAATTCAAGTATCTTTAATAATATTTTTTTCTTACAGAGACGTCAAGCCAGAAAACATCCTGATTGATGATGCTGGTAAGTTGAACTCCATTCACTATAAGAGTTTTATTACAATGTCTTGTGCCTTGATACGTCAAAAATAAAATAAGATTTTTCTTTATCGTAAAATATTGCAGAATCATTTGATTATAGAATTTCAAGAAAACTTTGCAAATCTAGGAATGTAAAATAAAAGTTTTAGAAAAGTAAAGATAATGATCTGATTAAAATTTATAAAAGTAATATTGAAATAACTGAGCATTTTTTCTTATCAAAATTATCTTATTTAAGAGTAAAAAATTGTAATGATAACAGTTGTCATTTGTCAATATATTTATAGTTTTCTAAAACTTGACTATGCAAAATAAATCTGAAACTGCATTTACGAGTTGGTTAAAATTAAACTGACGGTACTCAGTGAATCATAGCTCCGTTACCACTGAAGGGATCCGAATTTTGCCCTTATTTGTTATTTGGTCAATGGTATCGAGGTTCCTGTTGGGAAAAAAATATAGTTTGAAATTTTGCTAATTGATGACACTGTATTGCTTGAAAAATGCTAAGCTCGTTTTATTTCGTTATCGATGCGCATGGTTAATAAAAATAATTCGCCCTCTATGAACATGATTTAACAGAGAAGGAATATGCATTGATTGTAAAACTGTTTTATCAGAATGTGAACATTACTTCAGCAGTACTGCGTATTTACCGGCGGATGAAAAACTTAAGGAAAGGACCCATGTCCGTAAATGAGTTAAAGTTATGATGCATAAGTTTGAAGAAATTAGTTTTCTAAATGCTGTTGAACATGAACATGTAGAACATGATTTGAAACGGAGCTGGCATTCATGAAGGAAGTTGTAATTGCAACTGCTGAAGCATTTTCAAATTTTGTTACTGCTGTTAGTGGCCACTCAGTACAAAGATCATGAATAATCCGTGGGAAATGGGGCGCATGATTTTATGTAAAATTCTGAAGTTGTACCCTTACAAGGCTCATTTCGTGCAGAATTGAAACCGTAAGATTACTATGCATGTATCGATTTTACCTTGCGTTTTCTTGTGTGGATTACTGGCCACCGCATATCTTTATGGGTAGACGAAACTCATTTTCATTTAGTGCTACAAACACACAGAACTGCCCCATATAAGTTTCCAGCAATCCCCATGCTGTGCAACAAAAGCTGCTACATTTCTCAGGCTCGTAGCATGGTTTGGATTCCCGGAGAATTTAATAGTTGGGAGATATTTCTTTTAGACAGTCACGTTGAACGGATTCGTTAGGTATATAGCCACTAATGGCCAATACAACTGACTTCTGAAGAATCATGCTATGCCGGTATTAAAGCAAATAGGCTGTTTGGCTGCTATTGTGTTAGAGTAAGATGGTGCAACTGCTTATATGGTGTGTGTAAAAACACGCGATTCTGGTTCACTTTCAGTATTGCGTTTCTCGCGTATTTCCCCACTTCATCTGGCCAGCGTGGTTACTAGCACTGAGCTCTTGCTACTTCTAAATGTGGGGTTTTCTCAATTATCGCGTTTATCAAGAACGCGTTATTAATAAAGCGGACTTGCAAGCCAGCATCGTTTGAAATGACTTTTTCATTTCTACTGAAATGTTTCTCGTAGTCTTTGGTAACGCAGTGGTGTTCTTTCAACATATTGTTGACAGACAAGCAATGTACGAAGAGTACGTAGATATTTAATAAAAAAATATTCTATAATTATTTGATTTTTGAACTGTTATCTTTTTTTATTTCATTCCAGTGTTCTCGAGTGTGAAAAAATTAATATTTTCCCCTATTAAACTATTTTTATTATTTAAACTATTTTCTCCGACGGAATCCTCAGCTTCCTGATTTAAATAAAAAATATAGGAAGTTTAATTCAGATTCGTTCAGTAGAAATGGAGCTATAAGTCTCTCAGCATCATCGGTTTAATCTTAACCATCCTGTATGTAATAAATTATCGTAATAGGACATTTATAAACAGATAAGATGATAAAAAATTATGATTATAATTGGAAGATTGAAATTTGAAGTAAAGGTTCATTCATACGTAAAAAAATAGAATAGAAAAAGTGGACACAAAATCAGTAAACAGTTTTGGTAACTATCATATGATGTATGCGACATGCTGCCTAAACCCAAAATCTAACCATTAACAATGCCTCCAAGGCTCACCCATACATTCAAATCGATAGTTGTTAAATCAGTTGATTCATTTACAATTTCAGTTGTACTACAAGCAGAGTTTTTCCATGTAGGATGACCACTTTTATTTTGACACAATATTCCAAAGCAAAGATATCCAGCATATTTTCACGCCCTTCATTATAAATATTCAAATATCAATTTTGTTGTCAGATAACTTGCGATAAGTCCCTAACTCTCACGAGAGGTTTTTTTTTCAAATGATTTTTCTGATCTATTTGGGGTGGAACATCCTTAAAAATATAATATAAGAAACGCTTATTCGATTGAAATTAATTTATGAGAATAAGTTTTGCTTATGCCAGTAATATGCCAGAGATTTTCAGTAATATGTCTGTCTGTATTTCACAATTAAACGGCAAGATTTGACACTGGGAATCAAAAAATATTTATAGGAACAGCGAAAACATAAAAGATGTTACAAGTCTCGCTTAACGTTTATAGACAATTAAGTTTTTAATGGTAGCAACAAGAAATTTTTGGATATTGGCATTTGGAAAAAGTTAAGCATTGCTCTAAAATTAAGTTTAGTTTTCTCTGTTATGAAACTTTATCTTTCCCGAAATTGTTGCAAGTATTCAAAATTATATCACTTCAGTTTATGATAGGAAAAAAAATCGATCGCAAATTTCAAACAATAAACAAACAATAAACAAACAATAAACAATTTTACAAACAATAAACGAACTGGATTGAATCAGTGTGTAAAAATAGGCTTCGTCATTTGAAATTATGAACATTCATTTAAGATTGTTTTGCTTTAAACCATTTTTAAAGTCAACGTTTCTTTTTAAATTTTGCTGTTTAGTTTAAATGTACGATTTGTAGAACAAATAGTATTTCGGGGTTTCTTTTCCACAACTGTGCAATCTTTAATTTTATACATTATTATGTATCAAGTGTGAAAACTATTTTAGAAAAAAAGGATAATATTTGAGTTAGACAAACAATGGCAATGTATTTTTTAATTAATAAGTGTTGCAATGAAATGCATTATTTTTACAAAAAAAAGTTCTTGTACCACTTTTAAAAGTAAATGTCTATCAATGAATGGTTACAACAAAACATAATTTCCTCAAAAAATAGAATTGAGTTTCTGTAATACCATTCATTACTATTTGAATATTTATAGTTTTATGTAACTTCAGGTTATTTTAAAAAATCTATCTTTCTTTTCAACACAATATCTTCCTTTTTAATAAATTATTCGTGATAGCGTACTGAAATAAAAAAAAGCAAGCCAAGCACACACTTATGTCTTTTTGATCAATTCGCCCCGGAGGCTGATAGGATAAAGATTTCAACATTTTTCTTTTCTTTTTTTTACTTTTGTTTTTGCTCACTCAAGAACAATGAAGATTAAATCTATAAAAACTAAAAATCTTATTTCAAAATTCCATCTCTCAAATTTAATCTTCCGAATCGTTCGCTCGTAGAATTTTATTTTTCTTATATAAAGATTATTCAATTTTCAATCATTTGCATGCAGAGTTTCATTCATTTCTTTTTTTCCTGTAACTGAGCACGGTAGTATTTGATTCAAATTAAATTTCTTAATATTACTATAATACATTTCATTTTCAATGTGTATTATCAATATTTCTTTGTATGCAAACACTTTTTATAACCCTTTTTTAAATTGGCTAATTTTATGCTTGTAAAGAATGCAGTCGATATTTCATATATGTTTTCAAGCATTCGGATTTTGAACTTGTGCACTCATATTTTCAGAAGTTATTGATTAATCAATCAAATGAATTGAATTTTGGTTTCATACAAGTGGCAACAGTTATTACAGAGCTTGAGAAAAACTATTTTAAATCCATCAGGATATTTATAATGATGAAGTATAAATTAATTGAAATAAAACGAATTTTATTTTTAGAACATTAATAAAACTGTTTTTAATTAATTAAACACAAGCATACTTTTATCTCTTTCTTTTAATTTTGTACCATATGAATGGTACGAATAACTAGGTGTTCAGGATCTATAATAACTAGATAATAAATAGATCTAGAATAACTAGGTAACTAGTGAGAAGTTTTTGCATAATTCCTACCATTATTATTATATTAAATAATTTTCGTCACCATTAAAAATTTTTTTAATTAATGATGCAGCATAATTATATGTTTATTCAGGCTTAAGAGACGAAAATACTTAGCCCAAAACTTGGAAACATCTAGAAAGGAGACAGTTTTATTTATGTATGTTTGTTATGTTATTAAAAAAAGAAAATAGGAAACAGGACTATTTCTAAAAGCAGTCTAAGAAATATTAGTTGTTCTGGAAGGAGTTGAAGATAAAATTTCTCGCATTAAAGTTACAAATAAGAAAAATTGCAAAAAGTATTAAACTAACACTTTAATTCTTCTGAAGCACGATCCAGTCTACAAATTTAATTTAATCTACCAGTTTTATAAATAACTTTAATTTAAAACTGTTAGCCCCCTTCGAAGGTGGTTGAAACACACCACATTCTCGAGAAATCTTACAAATTTTCATTTTCATTTCCTTTTGTGTGGGTGTCGTGAAAACCGCCTACCGTATTTCCTTGAAAGTAACTATACTTAATTTCTTACTCTAATTTTTGTTTCAAAGGGTTACATTTGTCAATTATATGCATGAAGCACAGCACCATTCTCTTGAAATCTTAGAAATTTTCCTTTTCATTTCGTGTGGGTATCATGAAACCACCGCCTACCTTATTTATTTCCTTTAAAATAAGACTGGTCTTAACTTTAATTTTTGTTCCAAAAAACATATTTATGATTTATTTTTAGGGGAGGCCTTATTTTTTCATACATATTTTACATTTTCTCACATAATTTTTTAATGCCTTTGGCGATCAGTCGATTCATTGAAATTATTGGCTGGGTTTAATTTCAATAAAATATCTGATGTATAATTTGATGTTTGTAATTCCTTAATAAAGTATTTTTAAACAACTAATCATGATGTACATTAAAGTCTCTTTATTTTAAAAATCTAGTATCTCTAAAGTTAATTGTGCCCATGAGTCTTACTAATGATTTCAACATAAATGTCATCACAATACTATCAAAATGTAATTACCTGAATCATCTATATTCTAATAGTACAATTTCTTTCGCAGTACTGTAACTTCATTTTCTTATTCCTCATGTTAACTGGTTGGATAAAAGTCAAAATACCACTTCCTTAGCTTTCGACATAGAAAAAAAAATTCTCCCGCTAAATTATTTGATGAAACAATGAAAGCGGTTTCAATTTCATTGAAACAAAGGGCAAACATTTGGGGAAAATATTTAAGATTTTTTTTAAATACTGGAAAATATTTTGTGACAATTAGACTAATTTCTGTAAAAGGGAACTAATTTAAAACAAAATAACAATCAGTTATATGCAGTGATATTTTTGGAAAATGTTATGAAAAATCTCAAAATTTCAGTTTTTTTTTTATAATTAAGAATTTTAAAAAATTCTAATCAATATTTTTTTTAAAAAAATCCCTTTGAGTTGCACATTCCCTTCTCCAAAGTATATTTGTTCCAAACTTTGAAGTTTTAGATCAAACGATCAGCATTGTAGAGAGCCTACACACATACACATACATTCTACTTTTTATTAGTTGATATATATTCATTCATAAAAGTTCACATCCATTCTAATATACACATAATATTTTCTGGAGCGTTATTATGAAGCTTAAATCTCCGATATTGGACAAATTTTCTTGTGACATTCCTTTAAGACTACTGGTTTTAATTTTTTCAAGTTCAGCAGCAAAGGTTCCTTTTAATGGGCATGCAGTCTGCACTATGTAACATATTGATAACACTGATGCATCTTATTTTAATCTATATCTCCCGTTCAAGCTAATTTACAAAAAGTTTCCGAACTAATTTCTCTTCATTCTAATTTTTTGTGGTCATTGATTTTCATACGCAAATGGTTGTCAAATGGCTTGGAGAAGTCAATAATGTCAACGAAAAACTTGAATACAAGAATAAAGTTAATTTTAGCTGTTTCTAGTTTGAATAGCATCAAATAAGTCATATCTACTGTTGTGATGCTCCGAATTCATTTGGCAATTTATACTATTTCAAAGACAAATGCTTCAATATCAGCCCCAGCTAACCAATAAAAACTTTGTTCCTCTGTCAAAAATCCATTCACACAAAATAATGAATGTACGTTAATACAGGGGAAAAGAATCAGTGAATATTTATAGCTAATTGTTCAATGAGTTTGGCTGACCGTCTTCACTTTAACTTAATTTTGTTTAAAATTGTTTGTGGGTTGTATAAAAAATCATGTTAAGATTTCTATTTTAATTAGATTCTGTTTTCGGATAAATCATTTCGAAAAATTGAGGAAATTGAAATTTTGCGATTTATAAGTAGTTTGAATATCTACGATTCAATTAATTAAAACATAACTGTATTCTTATTATAAATTTTAAAAACTCATAATCTTTTCAAAAAAAATTAATAAAAGTGCTTGAGTTTCTGAGATGGTTGCTTCGGTAATTTCTAGTGACACATTTGGATCACTTAAGCCAATGAATTGATATTTTTTCCGTTCTTGTATATAAGAAAAACCGTTATAATCATCAAAAAATTCCATATCAAGATTATGATGGACCCCCAAGTTTTAAACCCACTCAAGTTCAAAAACATCGTGCCTATTCTTGAACACGATGAATCAAAATCTCAACTAGTTAGACAGATAGTATTTGATATATGATCCAAAAGCAACATAATCCATCATAATTTATCGAAGCATTCTCATTCATGGAAGCTAAAGCTTGAACCACTGAGATAGCAAATCGCCTAAAATGTATTGATTTTACCAACAGACACGAAAGAATGCTATCATTTTGATTCGAGGAGCTTAGTAATAAGATCCTCAAAACGCTTCCGTTAAATTCTAAAATAGCTCTGATTTTACTTCAAAACGGAACATTAATACAAATGAATTAAGCTAAGCCAAGTTCTAAAAATACATGAAAATGCCATTGCTCATTAAGCAATGCCATTCACAATAATATACTCCTAATTATCGATGTTATCCAATTCATTTTGGTTCCTCCAATTCCGACAAAACTAGAGAGGTACTGTATATTAAAATTGCCCTTTTCTGTGACATGTCGCAATTATTGTGTCATTTGTTACAAACAGAAGAGGCTGGGCATTTCTCGCTAGGGAAATAAATGAAGGAAGGGTATTTGATGCTGGAAATGCAGTTAATTCCCCAATTCTACGAAAAAGAGGACTGTGCTATGGTTGAAATAAAATCTTTAAATATACATTTGTATTGAATATAATAGAATTAATTTTCCTCTTGGGAGAAAAGACTTGAAATAAGGAAAAACTTCCTCAAATAGTTGCAACAATTTGTAACATTTTTCGAAAAATTTGTTTCATTATCGCAGAAAAAGATTCCTTTCGTTGCTTTTTTTTTTGAATTCTCCCCATGTTTAAACATTTCCATAATTGTATTTTCTCTATGACAGCAGAATATCCGATTTTTTCAGAACTAAATCATTTGTTAATTGCTAAATTTTCCTCAAATTTTGTTTTGATATTAGTAGTGGCATCTGCGAGGAATTAGGGTAACAAATAATGGTTATAGATCTCCATAACTGCTATAGAAAGGAGCTATGAAACATGTTAAAGATTAAAAATTAGGAAAAAGCAAAATTCAAAAGTTTTTAGTGGTGTACCAAAATGTAGAAAACGATACATTTAACAAGATTTTTTTTAAAAAAGCATGAGACCCTTGAAACAATATTATATGAGGACTTCCTTAAAATGAATATCTTAGAAAGAAAATTCTTAAATATTCATTAAAAATTCAAGTATATTATAAATGCGATTAATTTCCCCATTTGCTTAGAATTTTTCTATAAGCATCTTACATTTTGATTTAGTGCTTATTTATTGAATATAACAGATTAATTATTTCATATCTTGGCATAGTTCATGCTAAGTATCATTACAATTAAAGGCTCATTTGATTTTTTTTATAAATCATTTAATTTTCAAAGAATTAAGAAAATATACTGCATTAATTTTATTGCATTAAGAAGATATCGTTAAAGCTACTGTATAGTTTCCATAGAACAGGAAGATGTACATTACTTTTTAAAGAAGAGAAATTGGTTTAGGAAGAATTTTTTTTCCTATTTCGGGGTATTTAGCTCAAGGCTTAAAAAATAACAAACGAAGCTTATAAAGAAAATTGGAGAGCATCTGCTCCTTTTCTTTAAATATCTGGGGAATTCTGTAAATCATCAAGTAAATTCTGCTGATATATCATATATATTTTTGATCAAAAAAGTTTGAAGGTCAGCAAACAAATCGTAAAATTCAAGATGCTGAAACAATTCTATAGAGAAACGAAACCATAATGATTATAATATAAAAGAAAAATATTTTAACCTTCGGTTAAAATATATACTATGAAAGTAATTAAAATTCAATCGCATATTGTTTCTATCTGCTTTTTTCGCATTGTAGGTTTGGTTTTTATATCTATATTCCCTTCCTCTTAATGCGTCAGTGCTTCCAGAATATCTAATTTCTAGCTGTTTAAAAAATCTATTCTAAGAAGTTATGATTTATTCGATGCCCAAGCTTTTTTTATTTAATAAATTAAAAAAAAATCTACCTCCAAACGAAATCTGCTGATATTAAGAAATTTCATCGCTTTACATGATTTATTCACAAAGAAAATCCCCAAGATAATATTTCTTAGATATTGAGCTGCATGAAGAAACAATGTATTAAAAATGAAAAGAAATTTTTGAGTTTTGAAAAAGTTTAGAAAACTGGAGAAAGACGCAAAATCCAATTTTACTGGTAACTCAGTTTTTTTTATTTCTTGAATAGACGACGATACATTGAAATTGACTAGTTTCATAGATTAGAATTTGGAGCAATTTTTGTCCTTTATTCGCTATATGAGTTCAAATCAAATATGTAAAAGAGAAAAAGTTTCAAAGAAAATATGATAAAATATGAAAAATTAAAATATATTAAATTATTGTAAGACGGTATTCAGTATTGCGCATCTTTTAATACCTTAGCATTTGAATATAAATATTTCTTCAGTTTAAACAAAAAGCCTGAATAAAAAATTACTACGTTAAAGTGATTTTCTTATATTAATTCCAAAACTGACTAAAAAAGAGGTCTCTAAAACTCTCTTTTAGAGACCTCTGAGTATGGGTTGAGGTATACTGGTAGAATTGCAAAAGTAATTTAAAATTTTCCTTCGGTCTTTTAAATTTTCTGATAACATTATGCTACAACGCATATAATTTGAATTAACTTGCTTAGTTCAAAGTTCAAACTAAAAATTGTAAAAATTGTTACAATTTCTGAATTGTTTTCGTTATTTAAATATTTTCATAACTTGTGTTCTCAATAATCGTAGGCGTATAAAATTGCAAGGTCTCTAATTCACTTGAGATCTTCACAGTAATACAATGTGCTCAATAAAAGCTTCCCACTTTTTAAAAAATTTGAAATATATAATTACTTTTCACTTGCGTTACTTACTTTTTAACAGATATTACTGTTTAAATAATCAATTCATTAAATTATATTTTTTATTATGTTTTATTGAAATTATTTATTGTTTATTTATTAATTATTTGTAATTTATTTATTAAAATCGTTAAATATTAAAATGAGTTTTTATCCTGAAAGCAAAGACAATTTTGAGATTAAACACCTTCGTTTTCACTTGCTGTATTCATTTTTTAACCTTAGTATATCAAAGTTTTAGAAAATTAATTTTTATTGTGATTTTGGCAATTACAAATAAACCAATTTCTGCGTAATTAAATAATAAATTTAGAAAACTTTCAAATCCAAGGAACGATAAGGAATCCTAAAGTAATAAATTTGTTTTAACATTTTTCTGGGTTATTCATCCATATTGATCATATTAAAGTGGGTTATTCATCTATACTGATCACATTAAAGTGGGTAATTAATCCATATTGATTTTTCTGATCACATTAAAATAAGAAATTCATCTACATTGATCATATTAAAACGATCATATTTGAAAAAAATTAAAAATTTTCAAAATATAATATTTTAATCTAATCATTTATTTTTTAATATGAACTGTTTGGTCATAAAGAAGAAATAACAATCCGGGAAATTTAATTCAAATTTGAAACGTTTTTTGAACTATGATAAAAAGATAAAAATTGAGACTGATTCGGTTAATATGGGTGCTTTAATAGTGAAGAAAGAAGGTGGCATTTCTTTATTCTAGTCATCATTTATTAAATTAAGTAAGTGTGAGAAAAGAAAGCATTCATAAAACAATGATCATTTTTCGTATTCTAAAAACATCTATCTAAATTAGATCGTTATTTCATTTTTGTCTTACAGTTATTTTAAAATAAAAATATTTTTAATTATCTGAAATAAAAAATGCAACGTTGAAGGCTTATTTATGGGTTGATAAGTGGTTAAAGATCAAGAATTTAAATGTTATGAATTCACAGTAAAAAATAAACCTCAATTTATGTCAGTTCAGCGAACCCCAGTAAGAATACTGAAAACTTCGGATGCCTCAATCTAGAGCAAAATATTGACCTTCTATTATCTAAAAATCGACCATCTTTCTGTTTGGTTAGCCATTATAGTGTAGTATGTCTTTTTCCGCAAATATCGTGAGAACATTTCCCTTCTTTTATTTATTCTGCCCTATTTTTCTTGAAGAGCGCTATGAATGACTCTTAATAGGGGAAAAATACCTTCAGAAAATGCTTGAAATGAGAGTTTAGGATGTATTAAATCTAGTTCAATCGACAAAAAAACCCCAATAAGAGCAAATTTTGATCAAATTATTCTTATACCTTGTTTTAATACAAGGTCAATAAATTTCAGAGCATTTTATAATAAAAATATTTTGAATCTAATGCATTCAATTCCTAAAACATACAATTCAAAATTATTTAAAAGAAATTCTGTAGAATTACTCTTGTGACATATTTTTATAAGGTCAAATACCTATTGGCTTAATTTTGTTCAGCATAAATAAATTCAGTTAGATTAGCGATCTAATTAAAAGCAATACGAAGGCAATTTCAAAGACGTAGATCATAGTTTTGAATCATAGTTAGATGATGGAATCTATATTTCAGTTAGCACACTAGACCTCTCATATTACTTCAGTGCAAGGACATTTGACTGCAACATATTCAACAAGGACCTGGATCGTATAAATTTTATATTAATATGTAAAGCTCTAAATATTTCGATGCAATTAGATGATAAACTTCGCTTAGCTTCTAAAGATTCTTACAATTACACTGTTTCGATAAAACTATTAACCAATATTGGTATTATGTTTTCTGTTATATTGTAAGTTTTTATACATTTTTATTATATTTGATTTTTTAGTATACTCGTAAAGACAGAATTTTTCATTTTTTCATTAACTCACTGATATGCTTCAGTTTGAAATTTTGAACAATTATGTATTCTCAAAAGCAATACGTAAGTGTTCAAAATTGAAGCTACAAATGTTTTAATATTTTTAGAACTTAATTATTAGTTAATCGAATGATTTAATTCTTTACGTGAAGTTAATTTATTCTTTACTTGAAGCTCTACATAATTTTTGATTTCGAAAAATATAATTTCGAACATTTATAATATTTATAATAATATTATAAATGTTCTATAATAATATATAATTCAATCTAAACAAAAGACTAAAACCAGAAACTAGATTAAAAGTGAAAATTTCTACTAATAATACTCTGATAAAAATGTGCTTTTTTTAAAAAAACTCCTTTGTTATTTTTTTTATTGTTTCGTGTGTGTATATGCAACCTTTTCTAATTTTACCTCAACAATTTTCATTTATAATTGGTATTTCCCGACATCATTAATTTTATGTCATAAACTAATAATTAGAAATTCAGAGAAACTCTGATTTTTTTTTTCCTTAGAACTTTTAACATATGTGAGAAAAACCAGTTTGAGAAAGATTAAACAGGCTTAAAGATGTTTCATTCCCTTCTTATTTATTTTTATACTTCCTCTGTAATTCAATACGAATAACAAAGCACCTTATTCGCATATTTTGATTTTCAGGAATAAAAAAAATAGTTCCGAAAACAAAATATACTCAAGGTTCTCTAGTAGAAAGTTTTTAATTTAACTTCATAGACATTATCCATAAACTAAATCTCCTTTTTTTTTATTTGTGTGACGCAAATTTTAAGGACAAGTGTCGTTGTGGCTTTTTGAATTAAAAGCCTGAAACATAAAAATGTTCTCTTGTGCTAAGCCATTTTTATGAAGAGCTCACTTTTTTCTCTCCTATCAAGTGAAGAATAAAGAAAATTCCCCCTTTTCAGTGTCTTAAGGCACCGTGGTTATTTGCACTTGAGTAAACATTGTTAGTTGGCTCCACGCTTCATATTTACCAAGGTATAGTTTTTTCATGCATACTAAAGCATTCTTGGAAACTTGTTCAATGCTTAGAAGTGAATTACTTTGTTTATAAAATTAAAGTAAAAAAAAGTAATGAAGAAACAAATTCGCAACGCCCTTCAATAATTAAAAACACTTTTATTATGTGAAAAAATACGCCAAAACAAGAAAAAGCCTAATGCACCTGCAAGGAATGGAATATGTCTTATGAAAATATCTTTGAAGACATATTCTTTAATTTGGAATTTGAGAGGAATTACGGGCACATAATTCACCTTGACCTAATTAAATTAAATTAACTTCCTCTATAGAAGTTTTGTGATGTCTACTTTGGAGATTAATGCATTTTCTTCTTCTGGTACAATAAAATCTGTTATAGTAACATTGTAACTAAATATGGAAGTTGAATGAATAATTAAATTATTTCATAGATTACTTCTTATATGTTCTCTTTGTGACTGAGAATAACCATAATGAGTAATTACTATGTACGCAAATACAAGTTAAATCTTCCTTCTAAAGTTTATCGTTGTTGATCTGAAAGTTAGAGTAATTTGTAATATATGTAATTGTTTTGAATTACAGTGTATACAATGATGGACCAAATTTTGAATTACATCTTTTTACCAGAATTGGTCAGGAAGTTTACAAGTAAATTACAGTCATTTGTAATCGGTGCATTTATTTGGAACTACCCTGTTTCGATTTTTAATGGATTGATGGATCGATTTTTAAGCTACAATTTGTAACAGAATAGATAATGAACACAAGTAAGTTATAGTCCTTTGTAATCAGTGCAATTATTTTTAATTACCCAGTTTCGATTTTCAATGGATAGATGGATCGATTTTTAAGCTACAATTTGTAGTAGAATTAGTGATGAAGATTACAAGTAAGTCGTAGTCATTTATAATTGGCACAACTATTTGGAATTACCCTGTATGTGCTGATGGATCAACTTCTAAGCTACATTTTAATACCAGAATTGGTACTGAAGTTTAAAAGTAAGTTACTGTCCTTTATAATTAGTGTAACTATTTGGAATTACTCTGCACACTTTGATGTGCCAATTTTTAACCTACATCAAAATATCGGAACTGGTCATGATATTTACAAGTAAGTTGAAGTAATTTGTAATCAATTTAATTATTTTCAATTTCCATGTTTACTAGGATAGATCAATTTTTAAGCAAAAATTTAATATCAGAGTAGATCACGATGTTTGCATATAAATTACTGTCATTTGTAATTTCAAATTACCTTTTAGTTTAAAAGAGCAATTCCTAAAATAATACTGAAACAATTCTTTTTTCGCAAATCGTAGTGATTGCTTTTCATGTGATATCGAAATGTTCAGTAGTAAAAGCCAATTTCTCGCATTCTGTATACAGCTTTGAGAAGTTTGCTCTCAAGATTTAGAAAATCATTCCAATGTCTTTCCAAACTGGTTACTCTCTAGTTATTACCATGTATAGGTGTAGGAATTGTGCATTTTTTTAACAAATATTTTTTTATTAAGTTTTGGTTTAACGCAGTCCTCTATTGGTTTAACTGTTGTGTTTTATTGTATTGTGTCAATTCTTTCAAGCAATAAATAAAAAGCAATTTTTGACCTCACGTTTTTATTGTTGATTAGAATACAATCGCTTCTATATTCTTTTTAAAGTTTACATTTATTTTTATATGATTTTTTCTTTCTAGATATAAAAGATAAGATATTTCTTAATTTAAAATAATAAGACCATTTAACTGTCCAAAGAATCACACTGACTAAAATTATTTAATTTAAGCACAGGCTTTTAAGGGTTTAGTTTTATGGTTTCTATTTACTTTTCTGCCAATTTTTCTTTTTGTTTTATATTTGAAAAATTACATCATCATATGGTTCGAAATAATAAAGAGATTTGAAATTCTGTAACTATCTATGATTCAAATTATTATCGCAATGACTAAAATAATTTATTTACAACTCAAGTATTTAATTGCTCAAAAATTAAAAGCTGGTTATCTGTAAAAAAAACTAATTTAAGATTCCAGAAGAACCAACTTCTAACTGCACGTTTATCTTATTTTAACTTTCTCCTTGACGAATACTTCAATTCAAGCTATAGAAGAAATAAACCTCACATAATTCTACCACTATATTTTTATGAGTTTTCCTGTTTCCGATATCTTGAGTAAGAAAAAAAAACTTTTATAATCATAATGTCTGTCGGTACGAAAACGATGGCACAAAAACATTAAAAATCAAATGAACAATTCGGGTAGGCGATCATTTTTGCTAAATTGCAAAAGGGACCTTTTCAATCATTTACACATGAGCACAACTCACTATTACAAAGAGATAGATGTATAAATCTTGGTTCATGGTATTATCACCAAAATCATAACTTTTTATCTAATTTTGAATGAAACTCATAAAACAGTTGATTGATAATTTGTGCAATCATTCAAAAACAAAAGATATAACGCAACATTTTGCGAAACACAATAAATAATATTAAGAAAGAAAATGCTAAAAACTAAGAGAAAACATACAATATTCACAATATTGTATAATATTGTTGAGTATTGAATAATATTGCATCGCACAATATATTATGCATCATGCTTATTGAATTGATTAAAAAGAAAAGGTCTAAAATGTACAATCCAGTTTATCCATTACACAAAAAGAACGAAAAAGCGTGGAAGTATACTAGAAAGCCAATGTATAAAAGTTCTGAATTATGGAATTAAATTATATATATGAATTCACGTTTAGTTGGATGGAATTACTTTATGCTTATATACACATACAAAATGCATCATGCCAATTGAATTTTAGAATCCATAATGCAAAGAACATAAAACTAAGCGTGTTTAGGGACATTTATTATGTGACTGTCCATTAACCCTATTCCTATAATTTAAAATCCATTGAATTCATGGATTTTATAAGGATTTTTGATTAGATTAAATAATAATATATTCTGTACTTCGTAATTTCTATGAATAATATAAACGTGCCTGCTTGGGTTCATGTGTATACATGTGTGATGATGATGCTCTCCATCGCAGATAATTTGATCTAAATTTAATGAATTGATGCAAAAATGGAGGCTAGACTTGTGCGCTTTATAGCATTTTTTTACATTAAAAAAATTAAATTAGAGTATTAGCAATTTAAAAAACTAAGCATATCTTTAATTTGTTGTTATTTAATTGGCACCCTTTTAATGACAGCAATTTAATTACCCTTCCAATTTTTTCTCTAGCTTTGACTTTTTTTTAAGTATTTCTATGCAATACCTGCAACAAAATTATTCATTGTTGCGATGGAATCTAAACCGTTTATATTGTCTCTAAAACATTAATTCGCTCGGTTTTCTTCCGTTGTGGGAAACTAAACATAAATATTTTGTTAATTTTTTTTTTCATATTCTTTGGAATAGCCTCTGAGTATTTTTGCTTTCTTGTTTTATTTCATCAAATTTCTTGTGAAATCTATTAGCAATGCCCTTTAATGCACTAAAGAATTTATCCAATAAACTTAATATTTATATTACTATCAAATCACTAACTTTTCTATATATAAATGTTCACTTGATGTTTTTTTGGTACCCACATATAATACAAGTAAAATGCCCCATACCATTTTAACGTGGAAATGAACTACACATTTTATATAAGAAATAAGAAAATGAAATTACTGTGTTTTGCAACGTGCAAATAGATGCTATGGATATTTAACGTTTACATGCAAATGTGGTATCTTATTACTTGACTCCATTAATCAGCTTTTTGAACATAATAAATAGCACGGACATTTAAACATATTTTGTTGATGGAACCATAAGCATGATATCAAGTATAAGAAATTTGAAATCGAATACAATTCCGAGGAATCAAATAGTTACCAAGGACTATTAGAATTGAATATGCCATAACTAAAGACACATAAGAAGCATTTGTTTTTTCCTCTAGAAGTTAGTTTGCGGTCGTTGAGAAAGTGGTACCTTTCACCTTCACTGACATATTTTCACATACTTTCCGTTTTAAAATCACGAAAAATATTTTTTTGTTTTGTTTTTCAAAGCATGCAGCCGACATTTTCGCACAATTGGATGGCTATAGCCTTATTTATGGCATATACCATTGTGTCTGACATAAAGACAGGAAGTTAGGAGTAAAATGTTAAACGAGATTGAAGAAAGTAGATTTTCTTCAAATTAGCCTACCATTAAAATTTCGAACTACATCCCCTTGACAGGAAATATTTTTAATATTTCAAATAGTTGATCTAAAAATAATAAAAAAGGCCTTATCTCTTACATCTCATGTCTAATCATCCATTAGACTGTTTGGAATTTGAAATTGTAGAAATAAATTATTTATCAGGATAAAAAGTTCCAGTGCTATCGATCGAATTTCCCAGACAATTTTCGAATGATGTCAATATCGCTCTGAGATATTTTCATATTCTTTATTTTTATTTGAGTAAGACAGAAACGCTAAAGCAAATGCTAAAGATGAAAATGTCAAAATCGTGGGTGTTTTCAACGAACTTTCTTGTTTTATAACTTCTGAAAGTGGAAGTTCAAACTAAATCTGAAAAAAAAAAGAATGAAGGGACAATGGAAAGAAATTTAAATGCTTTCAATAATTGAATTCTGCCTGCTGTTTTATCTATCCTTTTTTTATTCATATTCACTATTAAATTCATTTTTGCGATTATTTTTTCCTATAAAAAATAAAAGTTATTAGTATTAATAACAACACACCAATGATGCTCATATTCACGATGGTCCATTTTCCCAATGTATAGTTTATTTATACAATACTATTTTTCGCAATGAAGCTTATATTCAAAACTTTTTTGCTACATCATCATTATTTATAATGCAAACTTACATATAATTTTTCGAATTGCGGTGATATTCATATTTACGATAATTATTTTATCCTATATAGATTTTTTTAAATAAAGCTTTATAGTCAATATATTTTTCTCATTTGTATCTGAGATGGTATTGATATTCGCGAAGTTTTCTTTTTATTATATTTTTCGTCTTCAATAAAAACATTGAGAACATAAAAAGAGCGTTTCGAAATGAAAATGAAGAAATATTTCGAAATATGAGATATTTCAAAATTAAGCGGAGGTTTTAAGCGAACGGGTGCTAGTGACAACATCGAAGGAGGGAGAGGAGGGAGCATTTATCCAGTATCTCTAAATTTGAAAGGTTTGCTTATTGGAGTGCAAACGCTTAGTCCCTTTTTTTCTGAATAAATGTTTTTTCAACATTTCAGTGCGCTTTTGCCCACCACTAGTGAAAACACATAGCATCCCAGAGCTTCTTATTGATAACCATATAAATTTCCTTTTAATATTGCATATACATATAGATAAAAATTTTCAATCTATCTGAATTCATTTAATGTTTTACGTAAGATTTATTCAGTTTCGGAGTTCAGATAACTTATTTTTGGCATGGATTCTGTACAAGATTGCTAAATGAAAATAAGAGAAAATCCGTTGCCTACTTGTATTTCCCCCTTATAAAGCATACATTTTTCAGTTCGAATTTTCAGCTAAAGCACTAAATTCTTCTAGGATTTTGTCACTTTTTAAGAACTTAAAAGACATTTAAAATGACAATAATGACTTAAATTTTTTAATGAATTTTTATCTACAGTAGTTTTTCAGCAGTGGCCCGTTCACCAAAAACCATTTGTGATCAGTTTGAACCAATAATCTCAAATCAGGACTTTTTCAAAACACTTAAACCACTTGACATTCTTTTATCTAAACGGATAATATATATAATTTTAATATAATGAACTAATATCTAACTAGTGCTAGAGAAAAAAAATTGAGAAACTTTTTTTCAGTATTAGTTTGTTAATGTAGTAGTACATTAAGGTATGTTCTTGTTCTAAAATCCCTAATTTTGGTGAAATTCATTATTGTTTTGTAAGAAAGTCCATACATTTAACATTAGAAAAATAACTTACTTTTGCTTCTATAGTAGTTAGTCGCAAGGTATTGACAAAATTATAAGCTATGGATTTAAAACGTTTTTTAGCAATGGGTTTTAAAATATTTTTTCTTTGTTCTTACACAACACTTAAAAATAAAATTAACTTTCCACACAAAGAATTCAATCTTATTTAAATATTTGATGTAGTCTTTGGTGTATCTGATAATTTTTTCTCTACTTCATTTCAATTTATAAATTATTATTTTCGATTATATTCGCACTGTTAATATCCTACAAAGAAACTGCAATTTTTACTTACGTTAGGAATCTCAAGAATGTGCAATAGAGGTTTTTTACGTTATTAACAGGAAATGAAAAGCAAGAGAGAGCAAGGGCAACCCCAACAGTTGGTGTAGATATAAGCGAACATCCCCTCATAAAAATAACTTGGCTTTCTCTAGGTGTCTTTTGAACTTCATATAGTTTCAAGCTATAAATGTTTAATTAAAAGCATTTTTTGTATTAAAAATAGACAATATTTTTCAGTACATTCGCACTCACAATACAAATTTTGATATATCTCATCAATATTTACAAATTCTGCTTCACACCATAGCTAAATGTGTAAAATATATATTTTTGAAACAAAAAGTGAAATTATCCCTCAAAATATTCGTTTCAGGATGTTTCACGTGATTTTACGTGACTTTGATCAAATACATCAAAATTTTAAAAATAAAAATGAAATGCATTAAAATGGTATACATGGAATTCCCACTTTTAAGCAACATTGTAATCGCATACATACGAGTTTCACAAATATTTCATGATTTTTTTTCACTACGCTCATAATTTAAGGTGAGCGCTATTTCGGAACTCTAACTTTCGAAATTTTCATTAGAGTTCTTCAATATTTTGGGTGAATATTAATTTCATGTAGAAAATTTTATTCAGCCTGAAAGAATTCCACAATATTTTGGGTGAATATTAATTTTATTTAGAAAAGTTTATTCAGCCAGAAAAAAATTATAGAAGTGATTTTGACTTCGCCTATTAATGCGTCAATCTAAATAAGTCTGCCAGCTTGAAAATTTCACATCAACACCTGTTTCGTGAAG
This sequence comes from Argiope argentata, assembly GCA_026289955.1. NCBI lineage: Eukaryota > Metazoa > Arthropoda > Arachnida > Araneae > Araneidae > Argiope > Argiope argentata. The sequence goes on along the minus strand of JAOUZG010008502.1, from coordinate 346,567 downwards.
AAACAGTAATAAATACCCTACTCATAAAAGCATCTCATTTTCAAACAACAATACAATTCTTTAAAATCGAAGCTTCTATTGACTATCAAAGTTTTGGTCAGAAAAACCTGTCAGCTCGTTTACTGGAAATGCAATCTCAACTCAACCGAGAAATCGGAATTTAATAATATTCTCAACACAATACGCATGAAAAGGCTCTTCCTGTCTGCATCTGACGCATTGCAAATGCAAGTGGTTGCGTTTTTATTGCGCAATACTGCACTCCCGGGGAGAAAGTGCATCCTTTCTCTCCTAGGGATGAAAGGGATAAGGCAATTTAAGCTTAAATTATGTGCATGGTATTGAAAATTTCTTATCGGATGCTGTTCCAATAAAATAAATAACTGAAAACATAAAAAATGAATTATTTTCAACCCACTGCACGACGCGTATTTATGAGCGTGTGAGTGACAGATTTTTATTTAATACAATAAATGCCCTAGGGGGCGCACCGATGATTGACATTCGAATAGACAGTGACGTCAAGGAGACTAACTGTGATGATGAAAGAAGATTTCTAGAAATGCTTATTTAAAAAATATAAATACTTGACAATTTTTCATTTCTATCGTTATTACAATGGTTGAAGGAATTAATGCAATATAAAAGGCCTAAAAACAGTTATTTATACATAAAATAGAGGGCTATTGTTCACGCACACCGGTATGAGCTGCTTTGACGCACTTTAAGCAAAGAAAAGGTTAACCATTATGTCACGATTTTTTAGTACAGTACATTGCAGTTTTTCTCCCTAGTTATTTTTAGTTTGCTTGATAGCACTATTTGCCAAGTCTTTGCAGAGTTCTAACTTCTTCCGGTATTGCTTTTTGCACTTTAAAAAGCCTTGGGGTTCACCGATGACTCCCATCAATACTCATTAAAAATGATTATACACAACATATCAGTTACAGATATTTCAGTTCAGTTCAGTTTTGTTTTATTATCATCCCATTTTAAAGTAACACTGGAGCTACTTTGGGACAGAACTCGTAAATCTGAACCTCTGTCAGATGACGATTATGACACCTGAACTGGCATTCTTTCTCTAAACTTTCACGCCATACCAACGGGAGAACGTTTGTCCCCTTCGAATTTTACGAGAACCGGACTCGCTTACACAACGGTTCGTCTGAGGAATCGGGTCTCGAACCTAAAGCCCTCCGACTCCGAAGCCAAGATCTTATCACCAAGATACCGCGATATTTAGCCTTATTAATAATATTTCACCTTTTATTCTCGATTATATTTCAACCTTTTATGTACCACATAATAAACATCGCGGTGCCAAAGGCAAATCTTATGAAACACGAGCGGCATTCATATTTTCAAGTATTCAAAATTATTTTAAAGACTACAAAATCAGTTTTAAAATCTCGTAATTGAGTGCAATGCATTTTATTTGAAATAGCAATCTCACTCTGTTACTACAGGAAGTATAACAATGCGAAAAAAATAAAATGCGATTTTAAAAGGGCTTTTAAAATTTTATATTACGATTCACTGAATCCATTCAATTCGAGAATTTTATCTTACATATTCAGCAAAATCTTTTGAGATTGGTTCTTCAATACTTTGATCTCTAAAAGAAAATTCTCTTTTCCTGGCAGTGAATGGGTTTAAGGTATTCTGATATGATCAATATAAGGTTTCTTGGAATCTATTCAATAATATTCCAGATTAAATTCTTAAATATAAGTTGTGAAAATCATGGTCTTGAAAATTAACCTGATTTTTTTTCGCCCCAGGTTAAAGGTAAACTAAACAAACTCTAAATGAATGTCTCTTCAAAATAAAATGCTGTGAAAAGATCTCTTAAGAAAGTTTATTCTTGTGACATAAAAATTCGAACGGATATGCGCTTTCATTATCTTGACTTGAATGCATTTTTTAAAGTAAAGGAAGTCATACCACTCTGTGTGGTACTTAAAAGGAAACAGCGTTCCACAAAATTTTATAGATGTAAATTTATTTTATAAAAGCTTTCACTTCATTTGCTAAATCAAATTCTCGAGATTCAATTTTGATTTTTTGCAAGGTTACATAATGCAATATTCATATTCTTTTACAAGTTGAAATTAGACATAAATGGAACTTTTTTTCTGCATCATTATTTAAAAATATTCAGCCTTGCATTCTTTTTGAATGAGATAAATCCAAAAACAGCAAAAAGGTTTTTTTTAAGAATTAGTTTATTATTGTCATAAATTAAAGTATGTACTTATCTTAAAAATCAGCTTTTCATCAAGATTTTCAAAATTATTATCATAATTTTGTTCAAAAGGCCACATCTTTAAGTTCATAAAAAATGGATATTTTGTTTCCACAATTGTTAAAAGCAAAGTTATTGTCGAAATTATAAACTGAAAATTCAGGAAGAGTGGGGAGAATTCCGCGCATCTAAGGAAGCTTTGTAATAGCTTCCTTATAGATTCCCTTTGTATAGTTTTTAAATTTTAGTAATGATTTATCCCTGACCAGTTTTCAAAACTCTTTAAAGCATAACTATTAAATATGATGTTAGAGCCGTTCTTTTTTTTTTGTCAATTAATGTCTTTCTTTTTTCAAAATAAAATACCACTTAAAAAGTACATTAGTGTAGTATCACTCCATATGGAGGGCAATTCAATGCATTCAATAGTGGGATTCTGTATTTCTGGCTTTAAAATTTTTTTGAATTAGGAGTAAAAGTATTATATCTTATAAACTTTATAAGCATAATTGTAAATATCAATTCAATTTGACTTAAAATCCACATATTTTAAAATATATATAGAAGAAATTATTGTAATAACGAACATTATTAAACAAGTTTAAGATAAAAATAAAACTCATATAGCTTTCTCCGCCTCAGCAATCTTTAGTAGTTCATTCAGAACAAATTAAACTCATAGTTAAATTTCCCAGTTTAGATTCCTCCACCATTAAAAGTCCGAATTTCTGTGGCATTATATACAGTTTTCCCAGGATTTTAAAAAGCAGGATTATTTAGTCCTAATTTCCTATGATACTTTTGTATCTTTGTTATTCGTTTTCTGATTAATCTGTGCTGCTCAAAAATTGCTTATCAATTTAAGAAGTTTTACACTTCCTAGTTTAATTATCACATATTTTATAATTGTCAGTTTGGATTTCTTTAAATAACGCCATCCCTGGTAAAAATTCCTTTCAAAATACGCCGCGTATAATTTCGAGGCATCTATTAATTTTTATAATACCCTCTAAATTAAGTGCCTTTGTACGGACTAACACTGCGCACTAATTATCATGATGGTTGGAATCACCTGATTTAGAATTTATTCATTCCATTCCCTTTTTTACTGAAAATTTTATTTCAGTAAAAAATAGATCAACGGATTAAAAAATTACCTATTATCCTGAAATTTTTAAGTCAGTTGCAAATTCAAGTTATTTTTTATTATTTTAAAAAGAGTTTTACTTTAAAAACTCATGGCCGCCGAAATTATAACGAAAACGATTTCTTTCAACATCCTATGATACAAACGAGAAATTAGAATGAGAGTAATACATAACTCTCCCACCGTGTAGGCAGGTGGTGAGAGACCATTTCCTGTATTTTTTATAACCGAAAACAGCTGTGGGCAGAATTGCCCACTTTGCGAAATTACTCTGATCATTCCTAAATTTTTAAAAACAAAAATCAGGTCATATAAATATAAGCACTATGAAAAAAATTTTCTTTAAAAATAGAAGTAAATGATATTCAATTATTTTACAATTTTAGGCGTACGAGGTAATTGTTTACATTATTCGATTTACTGTCTATTCAATTCAATTCGATTACATTCATGAAAATAAAGATTTATTCTTTAAAAGTAGAAGTAAATGATATTCAATTAATATACAATTTTTGGCGTACGAGGTAATTTTTTACATCATTCGATTTAATGTCTATTCAATTCGATTCGATTACATTCAAGTTGTTTATGTTCTTCAACTGAAATTACTATGAAAGTCCATTTATATTGGGAATCTATGTTATTACTACTTATGCTGGGAATGTTAAAAATGTGCAATAAGCTATAATAGCGAATTTTTCATCGTTAGCCAAAATTGAAAAGCCAGGCATAGACAGTCGTAAAATTTTCTGTAATTTTATAAGCGAGCATTCCATAAAGGGAATAACTGATCAGAAAAATCACCATTATTCCTAGAAACTATCAAAGAAAATAAAACTAGTTTTTTTTAGAGCTATGAGATCAAGAATTATTAAAGAAAAAAATTTATGACATGAGACAGACAAACAATGACACCCACTGCATTCCATAGAAAATTTTATCAACATAGATATTTTCTCAATTGCGGACGCTGTTATTAATTACTAAGATAGAAATTTTATCATTCAACGCAAACTAATCTGTGGTTTCTACTTGTATTTAAGTACTGTATAAAAAATTATAAAATAAATTAATAAAATAAAAAATATAAGTTGAGAGTTAATAAATCTTGATGGCAAATATAACTTAAAGTTATCAAGAAAAATTTTTAAAAATGAAAGGAAATCGTAGTTAATTACAAGGAAGTCAAGAAAAGCTTGATTTAACAAATATGAGTAATTAAACAGGGTTTAAATATATTATTTTTTGTGAAACATTACAATCTTTAAGTTTCCTAAAAACTACTATTTTCCTTTTTTCTACGAAAAATCAAATCAGATTTTTAGAAAAACCATCAACAAAATTATGTTGATGGTTTTTAAGATATTCAATCAAGATTTCTCCACAAAATTTTTGCATATCTCTAGACCTCAAAGACGCCTGTAATCGCATAATTATTTAATTTAAAGTAATTTTTGTTTGAAAAATTGACAATTTTTCTACCAAATTTATATTATGATAGATACAAATTTTTGTATATCTCAATTTTAAAGGTATTTTATTTCCTGACATTGATAAATTTGTAATAAATATATTTTTGAAACAAAAAATGAAATGCTTCATTAGAATTCGATGTAATAAGTTTGTTGTAAACCACAACTTTTAATAACTTTTGACCATATATGGCCAGCATTTCGAATATGAGAAAAGAATCCATTCAAAAGGTATTGGTAATTACACTTTTACACATAACTTTAACTGAAAACATATGCGTTTCAAGAAAATGGCTTTTTTTTTAAATGACCCGAAAAAGTCCACACCTAACTAAGAGAATAAGTTATCTAATTTCTATAAGAATGATAGTGATGGACATTCAGGTAATACTTTAATAAGGTATTAAATACTATTCTACAAAATATTGTTTTGAAATATTGATCTGTACTTCTTTCTTCGATTTCTGCGAAGAAAAATTCAGCTTTAAAAAATGCACAAGAGTCATGTTAAAAGTGTATAAGAAACATGTAATGTTGGAATCACTATTTTAAAACTTAGTAACTCTAAAAATTTTCATCAAAATTCAATAAAATTTTAAGAGATTATTGTTTTTATGAAAAATAGCACAGCATAAAGGGAAAATTTCAAGTAATTAATCAATTAAGTACGTTGTTTCTTCAATCCAAATAAATTTGCACACTTGAGTTATCCCAGCTATATTCCCCCTAGCTTTGGGAAACTAGAAGAAGAAATACATTGTTTTTAGCAGCGTCTCATTTTAAAAACAACGCAGCAGTGTCTCATTTTAAAAATAACGCACTGCTCTATCCTTCACCATTCAAAGTTTCAGTCAGAAAAATCTGTCATCTTGTTTGCTACAAATGCAGCCTTAACTCATCCGAGAAATCGGATTCTGAACACAATTCGCATGAAAAGGCTTTCCATGCCTGCATCTGACGTATTGCGAATGAAGGTGGTTGCGTTTTTATTGAGCAATCCTGTACTCCAGGGGAGAAAGCGGATCCTTTCTCTCCTGCACGTGATTGGGATGAGGGAGATAAGATGTTGCAAGGATGGATTATGTGCATGGTATTGAGAATTTCAATTCGGATGATGCTTTAAAAAAAGAAATAATCGAAAACATAAAAGCTGAATTATTTTCCACCCATTGCACGAACATGTATTTGAGTGACAACTCTTTCTTCAACACGTTGATAGCCGTTGGGGAGACAACTGGAATTGACTGTGGTCCCATGGGGACAACGATAACCTGCACGTCACTGCCATAATTATAAATCTTTTCATTGTTATTGTCGCCACTACTAAAGCGTGAGGAATTTAATGCAGCAACAAACAAAAAAAGACTTATTTATACAAGAAATATGTCTATACGCTTATTCAAATGCGTCACATTGAAGAACTCCGAATAAAGAAACGGCGGACTAATAGTCTTTATAATATCACAGTGTAAATACTTATAAATTTTTCAATTAGTGATAAACCTTGTTACTATGGTTAAAAAAAGAAATAATCGAAAACATAAAAGCTGAATTATTTTCTACCCTTTGCACGAACATGTGTTTGAGTGACAACTCTTTTTTCAACACGTTGATAGCCGTGGGGGAGACAGCTAGACTTGGCTGTGCCCCCATGGGGACAACGATAACCTGCACGTCACTGCCATGTTTATAAATCATTTCATTGCTATCGTCGCTACAATGGCGTGAAGAAATTAATGCAACAACAAACATAAAAATAACCTTATTTATACAAGAAGTATGTCTATACGCTTATTCAAACGTGTCACATTGAAGTCCTCCGAATAGAAAAACGGCGGACCAATAGTCTTTATAATATGTTAGTGTAAATACTTAGGTGAAATATTTAAATACTTATAAATTTTTCATTAGTGACAAACCTTGCTACTATGGTTGGAAAAATTAATGCAGTATGAAACATATAAAAACAATTTTATTTATTCATAAAATATACGCCTAATGTTCGTACATATTGGTATAAGTCACTTTGAAGAACTTTAAACAAATAATGGGTGAATCAATACAGTCTTTAAAGTATATCACGTCTTTTTTAGTTTAGTATGTTTCAGTTGCTCTTCTTAATCGTCTTGAATTTCATTGGTTGCGTAATTTGCAAACTCGTTGCACTTTCTAACATTTCCAAGCATTACTTTTAACGCTGAGAATACCGTGGAAGTAACGAGTGATCCGATCAAATAAATTCATTAAAATATGACTACGCACCGGAACTTATCAGTTGCGATAATATTTCAGCATTTTAGATATCGCATGATAAAAAAACTCATCAAAAACTCATTAACATGCCCCGGAATACTCTAGCGGCATTTAACGTGTTAAAGCTCGAAGTAAGAATTAATATTTTCATTTATTCGAAAATTATCTTAAGAACTATAGAAGACAATTTTTAAGTTTCCTAATTGATTGCAAAACCTTTTATTTGAAATAAGAATCCCACTGCGTTAATGTAGGCACTAATATAAAGACATAAAAAAAGGTATAACTACAACGGAACAATTTTAAAAGGGATCTTAAAAGGTTTATATTACGATTCATTGAGTCCATTCATTTGCAAGATTTTATCTCTGTTATTCAGCAAAATCATTTGAGGTCGCTTCTTCAGTACTTTGATAGAAATGATTTCTAAAGGCAGTGTTCTTTTCCCTGCCAATGAATGGATTCAAATTATTTTTGTATGAACAATATTAGAGTTATTCGAATCCCCTTAATGATATTATCGATTCAATTCGAAAATATGAGTTTCTAAGGCCAGCATTTTTACAGCTAACTCTCTTGGCCTCTAAATGAATTACTTTTCAAAATGGAATTGATAAAAAGATAAGACTTCTAACCAATTAACACTAAAAAAAACAGATGTATTCTTGCCGTGTGATATATAGCAAAACAAAACAGAGAAGCGTTTCGTAGCATTCATGTATATAAATTTATTTCTTTTATCTAAGCTTATTCTTCATAAGCCATATCATGTTCTTGAGATTCAGCTTTGCTTTTTTTGCGGAGTTAAAGAATACAATATTCTTATCCTTTTACATGTCAAAACTATACGTCGATTGAACCTCTTTTTAAAAAAACATAAATTGAAACAGTGTTTTGCAGAGTATAATATATTAATGACCAAACAATTGAAAAAATAGGCCCTTGATTGAATATTCAAATGTACTTTTGATATAGATCTTTTCGAGGCTGTGTGTCCGTCCGTCCAAGAAGACAAATACATTAATTCGTGGGGAAACAACCATTTGTAATTAATATACCGTTGCCTCTCTCTATAATCAACAGATTTCAGATTTTTTTAAGAAGTATAGGTAGCATTTCATGAATCTTCTATTATAATTTTAATGTCGATTTTTATCTTTAACTTCATTTGGTCAGTTTCTTGTCAATACTTTGAAAATTACTTTCTATAGATACTCTAATCTTTTGTAATGTATTCTCAAACGAATGATAACAAATTTCATGTTTCTTAAATTGCTTTAAAAAATAAAGGCTTTCTTGAAGAGCTAAAATGAAATGTAATCAACCTTTATGTTCATTTTTCTTTGAAATACTGTCAATATTTTTATTGTCACGGTCAGATTACGTTTCTATTTCGATATTACAACCGTGTATTTTTATAAAGATGCAGGAGCCATTATTTAATTTCATACTTCATGGAAAAAAGCGTTAAATTAATACCAATTTTCTTCATCTAGAATTGTCATTTGCTAAAGTGTCTTAAATTTAAAATAGAGGGTATTCGATATTACTATCAAGAATATGTTGAAAACCCTTACTTTAATTATAGGCTGTAGGTTTCGAAGAAGCATTATAACTAATTAATGATCCTTGCAGCAATATTAGATTGCATTTTTTTCGGGACAGATTTTGATATATATTCCATGATACCCTTTTACTTTATGACAAATTCGCTATTTAAGTTGCCATTGACTGTCTCATTGTAAACTTGTCATAACAATTACATGAGTATGTGGATTAGAAGTTAGTAGTTTAGAGCTTGGTTCATGGTTTCTAAGAAATATGATTACGGATTCTTTCTCGAAAATTGGTTGCAACTCTTTCGAGATGGGCTTGCTATATATTCTTCTCATTTATATTACCATTAAAGCTCAAAAACCATTAATGCACATATTATCTAGTTAATCTGTAGATTTCTAGATAACTGAAGAATTATTAGCAAGTTTTATATAAAGTGCATTAATGTATTTCAAACAAGTATGCAAAATTTTGTCTGGTTTAATATCCTTTTTCTTCTCATTTTTATTTTTATTTTCTAACGCTTATTATGCCAATAGTTTTCATTTGGTGTCTCTTTCTCAAAGTCCTTGTCTATGTGTTCTGGCTGAATAGCTGCTTTCTTCTTCAAATTCATTTCAGTTATTTTTTTCCCAAGACTATTTAAAACAGGTAAATTCAGCTGCAATAAGGCTAACAAAAGCTGAATTTCTAAGGAAATAGATAAATTCAAAGTAAGCCTCTGCAGAATTATATTTACAGATTGCAGATGAATATATAAAATTGCTTATAATTTTATAAAATAAAAACATCATGAATTTTTATTTAATAAGACCTAGATATACTTCATATTCCACCACATTAAAGCTCCTAAAAATACCTAGTTTTGTTGAGTTATTTATATAGAATCAACTTAACTTGCTGTTTTAACATAGATTTTATTTTCATTTGTATACACTACACGTAAGCTACATCTACTCTGAGAAACTAAACAATTCTCCTTACGTTAATGGGCCAGCCTACTTAACCTGCATATTAGATTATTTCTGTACTTTAATTGCAATATATACTGAGTGTCCACTCTAATCGTGGCTCAGTGTGCTTCTTCTAAATCGTCAGATATAGACATCTGTTTCCAATTAGTAATAAATAAATAAATAAATAAATAAAATATAATCCCTTACGTCTTTTAATGTTTGCTAATTTTATTACTCTAAGCCTAAATACTCTTTTAATCTCCTTATCCTTTTAGTCATATTTAGAATTTTTAACATTCTAGCATTTTAAATAAAAAAATCTCCTCGTTTATCTCTAAAATTAATATAACTGTGAAACTTAGTATTTCTATATTATAGGCAATTCTTTGTCTCTCTTGAATAAGCCCTGCCAGTCGATTGGGTCATTACCCTCTTGACAGCCGTCGAAATGATTTAAAATGAGAGTTTAAGCAACTTCAAACTATATATTTATATATTTTGCAGGGCACGTGCATATTACCGATTTTAATATCGCAACTATTGTGCAGGAAAATGAAACTGTGACTTCCGTCACAGGAACCAAGCCTTACATGGGTAAGTGCATGTTAAATAAATTTCTTTTAAGAAAAGATATTTTCAGGAACTTCTTAAAAAATTTTAATAGTGATTCTACAACTGATAATCCGGAATAATCACCATATTGAAGAAGATCGATTTAAATGAATAAAATTGTGTGTAGCTTTGAAAACATAATTACTCAAATAATTCTCAATATCTACAGTTTATCCAAAGGAAATTACATGAAGCACTCAAGTATTTGCATGTAATGAAGATTATGTTAAACAAAAAAAGAAAAAGAGAATAATTATAAAGGAAATATTAAAAATTTGTTTCAAAAGATTAAAAATTAACATTAATTACAAACATTCTTGTTTCTACATTATTTCGTTTATTGGATGTTATGAAAGAAACTAAGCTTCTAGCTGAAATATCACAAGCTATTCTTTCAGCTCTACAAGAAATTTATCCTGTGGGTTGAGAAGTTGTTAATTTGGTGTAAGACATATCATAAGTGTGAAACATGAATCTAAAGAAGAACGTTATAAGGTCTATCCTCTGGTTCTGCTTAAAAAAGATTCAAAATCTGGTTGATTGGATTTGCTGACAGTAGTCCGCAAAATCACATGTAGGTCACTTTTCTTCAAAAGAATACAATCTATCCGTATCTTTGTCTTACGCATTTAACTTTAATTGAACCATATCAAGTGTGTTTAGAATCACATCAAAAGTAAAATCCTGAAAGCTTAAAAACATTCATAAATAGTGGACCATGACTTTCATTTCTTCAAATCATAACTCAAATTTACAGATTTCATTCTTAGTTGATTATGGAGTTGATAACAAATCAATCAATCCACAATAAATTTAATGAATAACTAATTTATCTTTAATTTAAAATTACAAAAAGAACTCTCTTTTTTATTGAAATTATCTCGACGTGATGGCTTTTTATATTTTGAAATATATCTATGAGCAAGACTTCTAATATAATGTTTGAGAGGTGCTTAAAATTTTCAAAGTGTTATTTATATTAATTATTGTTATGAAAAATAACTAACGTAAATCCATTTATCTGTAAACAAGTCTAATAGATATCCTTAAATCTTAAAAAAAAACATTCTTTGAATTGGTTCCCTGGAAATCCAGTTACGCATTATTAATAAACATTTTACTATAACCAGGCCTTTTATTTTTTTTAACAATCAAGATATGCACAGTTCACAAAGAACAATTTCCTTTGAAGAAAGAAATGGGAAATAATCCATCACAGCCTGATTTTTTTTTCACAAAGTGTAATTATAAATTTTTTCCAAATGGTTTCCTTCCAAATGACAAGTCTCATCAGATGATAATGATGGGAGAGAAGTGTTTCACGGTAAGAGCACTTCTAAATAATTGTCATTTCAAAAGGAAATTAGATATAGGAGTACTTTTAGAATAAAATCGATTGAAAAGAATAAAAGTGTTATTTTGGAAAAAATGCTTCAATTTAATCACAAAGGATTATTCTTGTAGTCGTTATTTCTTTAAAGAAGCGTAATGAGAATTAAAATCGATTATTTATTCAAACTTATGAGTGATATATTATTTAATTTTATTTTTTGCATTTCATATACAATGTTAAAGTATTTTATTAGCTCATATTTTAGGGAAAAAAATTAAATTTTTCTCAGATCGTGTAACCCTATTCTTACAAAAATACTGCACAGAGTAATTGTTCTAACCACAGCTAATTTCTTAACTTTAGAAAGGGACATATACTTCCAATTGGAAAAATTCTTTTAATGAAGTAAACAATAATATTTTATGTTGCTTGAACCAGTATACGTAATTCTAAAACATTTATGAAATATATGTGTTTATATAGTACTCCAGTCAAATTTAATGGATGAATTCTTGAAACCCTAAAACAAACAAAAATAGTTCCAGTGTTTCGTGATTAAAATTGCCTGAGTAATAACTATTTAAAATAAACAGAGGTTGTTAAAAAAATTAATGTATTAAATACTTAAAGATAATGAATAAAATGTTATTCAAAAATTATATCAGTTTGTTACAAAACATTTTGTTATGTAATACTTCATGGTATCATTTAATTAAATTTCAAAATAGAATTTAATTTTTTAACTAAACATTTATTTTTAGTTTTTAGAAATTTCTTTGTTTTCCGCTATAAAAAATTCAATCAAATTGTCTTAATTTATATAAAATCACATGGAAATAAATCATTGAATATTTATAATGTTGTCCCTAAATTTTTTAAGGTAAGTATTTTTACCTCAGCTAATTTCACCTGAATTATGACTGGTAAGTACTTTTACTGCTTTTATATGAATAAATCAGCAATTAAAGTTTTGATAATTTCTGATTTTTCAAGTTCAGCTTGTCATAATAAAAATCCAAAAAGAAAATTTGTAAATGTTTCATAACTATGCCTGCAAATTATTACAAATTATCTAAAAAAGGAAATATAGTAAATCTTTTCTAATTAAATAATTCCAATTTTAAAATATTCCCAAAACAATAATGATTAATCCTTATATCAAGTAATCGAAAGAAATCTAAATCTAATAACATTTCGGCTCAAAGGTTCAGTTTAAATATAATTCCTTAGAAATATTCTTGAAACTGAGAAATATAGTTGTTGAAATCATCTAAAATAATTGTTGTAAAAGCCTTATCCATAATTAAAACTGACAGATTTATAAGTGAAAATTTTGCCTACTGGAAGTAAATGTCTAACAATTTGAAATTAGCTTCCGGGCCACGATTAGAATGGACGCCTTGTATGGCATCTATTGTATAAAGTAGAAAATACGCCTCTCTGCTTCTTTGTAGCAAGAATTCTTTTGAAATGGTGAAAAGACACATGAGATTCCCAATGCAAATCTGGATTCCATTTGTAAGTCAATAGGGCTATTTTGACTTTTAAATTTACTATTTCTTTATACTGCAAAGAATAGAGACTAAATTTGAATTATACCTGCAAAATCTGATAATAAAAATCTGTGCTATGTTTTACAATATTTACCCTGTCATAAAAATAGGATGGAATTTTACTTGCTGTAAATAGAAAATAGAATACTATGTAACCAGTGTAAATGTTCTCGTAAAATAATTCCTTTATTAGTCAGAAAATAAAATTTAAGTAAATAAGTACATTAATGGGTTTAATTTGTTACAGAAAAAGTGCAGCAAGTAAAGATATCAATCCAATTAAGCACACACCGAAAAAATGTAATAGTGCTTAATGAAACTTCCTGTAAATTCATTGCATTCCATGATTCACAACGGTTGTAAATTTCTTCATTTATCAAATTTGGGATAATCATTCATTTCCTTAAGTTTTATTTTATTAAAAGAAAGGGTTTGTTGAATACATGAAATAACAACGCTTTATTTAGTCACAATAATATAAAAAATATCTAATAATTTATATATTAACTAGTATTAACAATGTTGATACAGAGTTAATTTCACTTTTTTTGTAAGAAGTATTAAGAACTGGCATATATAATATGTTAAAAAGCATGAATACTGTTGCAATAAAGCTGTAAAATGTATGGTGATGTAAAAACAACTGTGAAATAAATAAAATATGTAAAGATCTGGATATTATTAAGTTCATAACAATTTCGAAACTAAATTCATTGAATATATAATCAGAATGAATGATAATAGAAGCACCAAAATGTATTGCCTAAACTTATAGATATCTACCTACAAAAGAGACAAATCTAAGTTTAGATGAACTGCCTGGAAATAGATTTGAAAAACTTGAGGGTTTCAAATAAGATAACTTTGCGGTAAACAGAAAAACACAGGAAAAAATCTAAAAAATACCAAACCAATCTAGGGTTGCTGTGCTAGTAAAGAATATTACACTTCAAAGTTTAAATCAAAACTGTAAATATATAAATAGATTGTTCTCTATAATTTAAAAAAGTTGTGCATGAAGTTATTTTATTGTGCTGTAATGCTTTTATCAACAGCTCCTGAAGTCCTTCTATGCGCTGTGGATCACACCCATGGCTACTCTTTCCCAGCTGACTGGTGGTCGCTTGGAGTTACAGCTTACGAGATGATTTGCAACATGGTTCGTATTCTCTTAGCATCTTTTAACTATGATTTCTGAAATATCTTGAAGTTTCACAAAAACTTATTGAAATTTTAACGGCTACAACTTAAAATTCTGTGAATAATGTCCTTTTTAAATCCTACTATAAGTTCTCACTCTCCCTTTATATATCTTGTTCAAATTTTCAATCGTTAATGAAATTTTTTTTATTTATTCACTCAAATTCAAATATATTTTTTTAACTTGTAGTGGATGACATTTGATGTTAATACAGTTTTTTCAGATATTAATTCAGATATTAATTTTTAATACTTTAAATGGAGTTTTATCAGTTTGTAAAGAAAGTTGAAATTAACAGGCAGTAGCTCAGCTGTCACATTTGCTTTAATTTTTAAATGAAAGAAATGTCTTCAACATTTAGTAAGCCTTTATTTATACCTAGCATCAGTGCATTAAATTTGGTATCAAATTAATATGTCGCTAATTTACACAAGAATAGTATTTCTTTTGAAAAACGAAAATTCTTCTAAAATATATTTTATTACAGTACTAAGTTTAATACTCAAATTTATTTAAACCATAAGTCCTCATTATTGCTTGATTTGAAAAAATTAGGAGCAACTTAAAGCCACACGGCACGCAAATGATATTTGAAAATGTTCATATATAGATAAAGTTCTTCCCCTTTAATGGTTTTGGAAAATTGGCGTAGATACGTAGTTTGTCCAATATATATGCAAATTGAAGTCATAAAAACTTCATTTTGCAAAATTTAGGATACATTAATCTTTCCCTTTCGGAGCAAAACACGACCTATCTCCATTTCCATTGCTCAAAACATCCCTCGAAACTCTCGGAAATATGATTTTTCAACTCAGTTTTTTGCATTTTATCTCCTTCTCATTGTCCTAATGCCGACTCCCCCTCCCCATTTCCCATTTTAAAGAAGAAAAAACTTTAGAAGGGCAAAATCTACGATAGAAGTTTAATTTAACGTAATAATTGAACTACGGCTATAAAATATACGAAATATCATTGCTAGATTTTTGGCATGAATTTTGCACGCTATTTTCTCAACCCCAAATATTTTATCGAAAATACAGTTCATCAGCAAGCAACAAGGCAGTAAGTCGACCGTACAAGTACCCAAGAACGTTTATATTTTATTGAGCACATGAGATCAAAGTTCTAATAATTATCTTTGCAATATCCGTGGCTCTCACTGAAATGCATTATCCGATCGCTTACTTCGGTAGTTACCGTTTAAAATGCTTCATGAATTTCTCGAGAGTTTTTAATAAAAAATTTAATGTTAAGTCATTTATCCTTATACACTGTCGACAAATGCAAAAAAAATCGCACTTTAAGTAAACTCTTGCATGTACTTAACGGGAATTACTGATGCTCCAGTAAGTCCTCTGATAACAGAGCAGATGGTGCACGAAGGCAAAAATTAACTTCAGGAAGCTATAGTACATTAAGTTGCCCATTTAACGGATAAACAACGTGGAATGAAATGTATTTAAAACTGGCAAACATTTGTTTGATATTGAGGAGGCATTTAATTCTTGGATATTGAGTTATGAACATTAAATTTTACTAAGAATTCTTATCTAATTACAATTTTATCACTATCAAGTTGATTTTGGATAAACAAGGATTAGAATAAAGATTTCTTTGGGTTTGTTGATCATAATTCAATAATTCATTTATTTCTTGAAAACATATTTTTAACAGGCCATAACACTTATATTAATTCAAATTAGCCAGCACAACAAACCCTTAATACAACTCACAAGATGGTGATGACCAAAATGTTTTAAACTGCTAAAGAATTTCAGTTAAGTAGGCTGAAACAAAAATGAAACAAACCCCCGCGGCTTAATTAATACTAAAAGTGGGAGAATAAAAAGGTTAATAGTTGAACATGAAGTGAGTTTCCTAATTGAAGAGATTAATTTTAAAACTTGAAGAGGAATACTGATTTCTTCCTAAATTTTAAAACTTTAAATGTCAAGTATTAAATAGTCATGCATGTTAGAATGTATTTTTTATCTTAAATTTTTATTTTTACGTTAGTTTTTTTAAATCTATCGTTTGTTACTGCATCAAGAATTAATAATTTGTTCTTAAACATTTGCTTTGCCTTTTGAATTTTTTTTCCAGATTTTATGGTTTGTGTGGGCGTCCATGTGTGTATAATTCATCACGTATTATCGTTTTGTCTGTATTTGTTTCGTGTTTTTTCTCATGAACTAAAATTCTCCGCCGTCCAAATCAATGATTTACATTGATTTGGAAGTAGAAGAGTCTGAATTCACTCTCTGGGTAGATTAAATAGAGAAAATAAATAAAATTTTATTTGTTAGTTGAATACAGAAAGTTTTTAACAATTAAAAAATTCTAAAAAAAATTCGAAATACAATTAAGTTTACTTTGCAATTCACAATTTATCTACCATAGATTGAATCCCTATGATGGGGACTATTATATATATAAAATAAATGAAAATGCCAGTTTTTTTAATTTTTTTCCAACAGAAATATAAATTACTTCAATTTTTCAATTTTTTCAATTATTTTTTCACAAATATTACGAAATATAAGATTTTAAACAAGATTTAGAAACAATTAATTAAATCATTATTTTTTATTAATTAAATATTTTCTTTTTGCATGCTTCACAATAAACACGAAGGTGGTTCCATAATATTGGGAAAAAATATTTAAGTAAAATTATTTTAATTTAATGAATTCAAAAAATATCTATTTAATTTCGAAAATTTGCTTTTGAGGCGTCTTGTTATTTAAAAATTTACTCAAAACCTGATTATTTGTCTTCAAAGATTAATCGAGATACTGCAACTCACAGTAGAAATTAATATTCCTTTAAATTCCAACTTATAAACACATATTTAGGATACTACTTACATGTTTTACCGAATTTTGAATTATTTTCTGAAATTATTAATAAGTTATACTAAAAGTTATCTAATTTTTTTAATCATGTGGGGGCAATCAATAACTTTGAGGCACTTCAAGATTCTCAGTTGCAAAGGATTTTCTCATTTTAATCAAAAACAAAGTTTCAGACGACAGGAAGTTTTTGTGCATTATAGTATTTTATTTAAAGTAATCCTTTGCTCTGAAAATAAATTATTTTGAAAGCTTTTATAAGCAAAATTTTTGGAATTCTGCAGAATGTTAAAATTAAATAAATTTTTACATTTACATTTATGAAACAAAAATATTAAGCTACATGTATTTTTGTTTTGTGAGCTATTTTTTGTGTTTTTGTAGTTTTTTTTTTGACAATTACTTAATTAGATTTTTATTAGTTAAAAACATCAGTATCATCCCTATCAACGATGGATGTTTTAGCTAAAATATAACTGATACAAAACGAGAAATATTTAATTCATTGCCTTAGAAAAGAAATTCATTAAGAAGCGTTGGATTTTTGTTATTGCTTTTGAAATTGGATATTCCAGACAATGAAGTTTCTCGCAATGTGAAATATTGATTCGCCATATGATTTTTTTTCAAGAAAACAACTATAAATCTATATAAATAAGTACAAAGAATGACAGGAAAAATTTTAAAAATTTATTTTTAACTAATTAATTAGTCAGAAATTTAAATACTCGAAATTTCCTTTCAAATAAATTCTTCCCTCCAGTCAAAAATTGAAAAAAAACTTTACTACTAATTAGTAGACGAATAAAAAAATCAAAAACAATATTTCCAACTTTTATTATTCAAATTTTGATTGTAAAAGCTGAAAAAAATTCTTCAAACAATTGTATTGTGAAAATTGATTTTTACTCGCTGATAGATTAATTTCCTTAGTGAATGTTATTGTCTGTTCGAAGTTTTTCATTCAATTTTTTTTCTTTCATTTTTTTTTCAAATGTCCTTCTTTGCTCCCTGTTTTTGAACGAAGAACGAAGCATTTCTTTAATTTCTCTCCTCTCGGTTAATACTCTAAAAATGAGTCAATAAATTTTTACTGTTCATTATATCCGGTTGAGTTTAATTACTTTTTTTAATGTACCAAAAATAAATTTCGGCAGAAAGAAGAGTGAATACAATTGAAACTTAGTATTTTTAGATATTGAGGGATGTGCTGTCTTTTATAAAGTGCAATTAGTGTGAATAATATATATTCTAAACAATTTGCTTCACAAAATCTATTCTTAAGATACGAAAATAGTTAACTTTTTTTTCTTTTTTTCAGTTGTTTTTCAAATTTTTAGAATTCAATGGTTTAAACTTAATTGCTTAATATTCATGCAATGGAAGTCTCGAATGAAACAATTATTCCTCTGTTCAACATTAGAAAAAATAAGCAAAATTAATTAATTCGAATTATTTTATATTTTTTCGGATTTAAGTTGCTTCGTAGCAATTTGTTTGAGAACTCCACAAAATAGATTTTTGAAATATAAATCTACTAATATTTTATTTACATTTTTATAGAGACCATATCCTGTTCATTCTACTACTACTATTGAAGAGATCCATGCCGTGATTCAGAACTCCTGTTTACGATTTCCGAAATCCGTTGATAGAGAACTTGTGAGTCTCGTTCGAGAGGTAAGCATTGTTTATAACAATCGAAATATTCAGTAAAATCCAATTGCATCTGAAAAGTTTCCTTAAGAAATATCAATATTGGTTTTTGGGTGCACGATCTAGATTTCCAGAGGGATTCTTCTTTGGGAAAAAAAGTTTTGTCGTGTTTAAAAACATAAGTTCTTCTCTACAGTTATGATATTAAGAGTTTGAAAATATTACAAGTCGAAGCATTTGCATTTGAAAAAAAAATGTGACTTTTCAGAGCTTCAATTTCTTTTTAAAATTGTTATATTTATACTATAGTTCGTTCCACTTAAAATTTTTTGCTTGTTTGAGAATAAACACTACTAAATACATTCATGTATTCAGAACTAATTAATCTAGTTTAATTCATTTAATAATTTACTGGCTACTTTATACCATAAATTTCTTTTCTTTACAAATTATTCTAATTACATATAAGATAAAGAAAGTTACAAATGGTAAACTTCCTTCAACCATTATATCAAACCTGGAGTGGGGACTCTATTCATTGCATTTCTGAAAATGGAAAACAAATCAATTGTTGTAGTATTTGTAGCACAGCTTTATATTTCAGAAAGACACGCAAAAAATGCGTGCTTCCCATAATGAGAGAGATGCTTAAATATTGACCTCAAACAAAAAGTCGTGATAAATTACTACAGCTCTGAAGTATAGTTCATTAACAATGCAAATCTAGAGACATTAGCTTTTCGGTCTGAATTTAAGCACGAAATGTAGGTATGGTCGTGATTGATCAATGGTTATTACAACAAAAATATGATTTTTGTCCTCCTAAATGCCAAATTATATGTTTCGAACCTCAAGAGTAAACATTGAATTGTGTTTTTTCAATACAGTGTATATGTTGTTATGTGATGCAAATATTCTACCATTATCGCTTTTCAAATTACCTTATACAAGATTGATGATCAGTTATAATTAACAAAACTTGAACTTCTGATTTGTAAGGAAATTCGCATGATTTGCTTATTTTTAATTAGGTAAGCAACAGCATTGATTGAATTTATCTTCAATAATATATACATTTGTCCTACAAAAGAAATTATTTTAACTTCCGTATTTGCTTCATTCTTCTGTATGATTTAATATTACCAAAATTTATTATAAAAAATGTCAGCAAATAAATTTCTAGCAATATTTCAATCTAATTCTTATTTCATATTTATTACTACTTATGTCCTTCAGAAATATACGGCGAATTCATTTTTAATTTCGTTTGGTTAATTTTTTATCGAATGGGCATTTCATGAGCACAATGAAATTTGTAATGCATTCAAAAATAATTATTATATAAACATCTAATTGAAAGAAATGTGTCAAGAGACATAATTAACGAAATCGTCAAACATTTGACTGTACATTTTTATAAGAAATGGAGTTTATCAATTAGATATTTAATTGATACCTTTATTTCTAGCAAACACCGTTTTTTAAAAAAATTCTTCATAATTTTAGAAGTTAAAATCTAACTAACATTTTAGTTATACCTACAATACCTACAAAATATAATAAATTTAATTTATGATGTCATTTTAAGAGTCATTTAAGACTTTTACTTTGAAATTATGGGATTTAAAGTGTTTTCGCATTTTTTTTTTATGAATTCCAATTTCAGTAACAAATTTGTCTTTTCAAATGAAGTTTGATTTTCACAGAAGTTATCAAATCACTGCAAGGTTGAATTAAATTTCTTTTATATTACAGAGCTTCTATTATCATACTTTTAAAGAAAAAGTATTGATTAGTGGCACAAGCATCAAATTCCAGACATCCTCTTTATACAATGTGATCATAAATGAATTTCCTTACTTTTTAGGGTTATTAAAAGGAAACGAAATTCCGTTTTCAGTCTCAAATCAAAAATAACGGACGAAAAATAAATTCAACACAATTAATTCAGAGGTGTTCACTGAGAGCTACTTCAGAACAATGAAGGATATCGAGGTGGCACAGTAAGTCATCTCTTTTTTCAGTATGTCTGGTGTGATGCATTAAAAGCCTGGAGATATGCGTGCCTTAATTTCGTTAATGTCAGTTGGAAGCGATGAAACAAACGCTTGTAGCCTCATGGGAAAAATCGACCATCATCATATGTGCATATCTACGGCAGTCTCACCAGACATGGAAAAAAAAGAGAGACGTGGGATGAGTTCCCTTGTTCGTGTTTCTGAAGAAGCTCCTTTGAAAATTTATAATCGTGAGAAATTTAAATTTTCAGTTGTCATTTTTGATATCCGATGAGTAACAAAGTTGTACTAATTTTTGTTTTCTACTAATAGCCTTGCAAAGTTGAGTTATTCATTCATGAACATTTCATATTTTATGTTTCAGATTCTACTAAATTCAACAAATCGTCTTCAAATTAAAGCATAAAACAACCCAATGGATCATAAATTTAACGTGATTAAAAAATTACTGATAAGAGCAAATAAAGGAATACATTTAGTTTATATAATCGAATTCTATATAAATTATGAAAAATTGCATTTCTTTTATTAATCTAGTGTCATTAATTATTCATCTAATTTAAATAAACTATCCTCTAAAAATTATTCTCTTTCCGAAGAGACATTTTAACATCAAAATTTTTAACAAAAATGCATATTATTCTAGTTAAAAAGATAATCTTTATCCTTTAATCAGACTGAATTCAAAATATTCTAGAACCTTCCATATATGGCCAACATTTCGTTTTACAGCGGTTGCAAGCAAGTAGCGGTAGGTATGTAAATAATTAAATTCCGCTCCGTCCTTGGGGATTTGAGACATGTTTTCGCCTTAGGAGTTTTAACTGTAGCTGTAAATAAATATAAGCGCTATCTACCCATCGGTAGATTCTTGATCCGTGAGAAAGACAATTCTATCAGAAGGCTGCAGCAAATATTCAAATGCCGTTCGTTCGTTTAAGTTGGAGAGTACAAACAAAACTTGGAAACAGAACGGCTCTTAGTGTTGAAGATAAACAACAGTATCGTTGCTAGAGGTAATAAATCCTCAGAAGTGAAGCTAATTATTCGACGCTTCGTTGAAATGTGCGTAACAATAATAGGATAAATAATTAATATGTTTATTCTGACGCTCTATTCGACATTTAATGACTAGAACTCTTGAATTAATATACCCAGATGAAATGCTTATAACAGTTTATTCAGATAAAAAACTATCTCATTAGTCTAACTTCCAAATGTGTCATACTAATATTGATGCGTTCTGAAAAGAAATATTTTAAACATCAGAGTTAGCAAAAATGTAATTTCTTGCAATTTAAATGTAGGTTCAATGATACTGAAAAATATCCTATTCTAAATAATGTTGCAATTCATAATTTATTCCACTATTTCAGAAATAAAAGTATGCTTTGCTTGCAAGATTGTTAAATATTGTGAAGATGTGTGATGGCGCATTGTTTTTTTATTATTCACATTAATGATACAATCAGCATGTACGAAATAGAAATTCAAAGAACTTATCATAGAGAATCACCGTTATTAAATAAAACAAATTAAGCCTTTTATTATATATATTTTAGATACAGTAAAAATATAGAACTCAGTTCATTCCAATTTTTTAGTTAACATATTTTTTGAAATTAAATTATTAGACTCAGAAACAAAAGGGAGATAAAACATTTTATTCAAAATTGGAACAAATCCTGTTCAAATTGCCAATCAATACAACAACTCCAAAAATAAATTGGGGACATCTGATCAGTTTAGTTAAGATTAAATGTCAGAAATTAGAAACTGCTTCTAGCTCAAATATGCAGGGAGGTTCTTGTGGAAAAGAATACTTCTTTAAAAAAATGTTACAATAATTAAAGAGCATGCTGCATCCTTTTAATTAGTGTTTTTCATGTGTACATACAATGAGCGGTGCCTAATTAGCTGGCGGTGTTCTGTTTTTCTTTTTAACACTCGGCTAAACAACGACTCTCTTCTATGTACGCAAACACATGCATTGTCCGGTTTATTGCTTAGAATAGCCTCTTACATTTTTGAGACATGAAATAGTTGTTAGTAGAATCATTACATTAATTGTACTGATTAAAAATAAAAACCAATGCATCATTATAAACAATTAGGTACATTGCTTTGCTAAAAATTATCTGCAAAATCAAAATATATATAAAAAACGTTGATGAAAACCAAATTTCCCAATTTATAAGCGAGTATTTTTTCAACCGAAATAACAAATAATTGTATCTCTGCTAATAAGATCACACCAATATTCATTACCAAAACGAATGATTTTTTTCTGCTTTAAATAGAATATTGTTTATGTTCTTAATCTAAACTTATCAATGATTCTTCCGACGATTAACAAACGAAAAACAATCTTTTGGCAGGTCTGTATGCTTAGTATGAAAGAAGCACATTGGGAAACTTTTCAGATTCGATATACAGTAAGACCCCGCTTAACGC
This sequence comes from Argiope argentata, assembly GCA_026289955.1. Classification (NCBI taxonomy): domain Eukaryota; kingdom Metazoa; phylum Arthropoda; class Arachnida; order Araneae; family Araneidae; genus Argiope; species Argiope argentata. The sequence goes on along the minus strand of JAOUZG010008502.1, from coordinate 323,252 downwards.
TGTTCCGTTTAGCGCTGTTTCGGTTTAGCGCTCTTTTATTTCAACCCGGGGATTCCACGAAATATTATGCAGCGATAGGTTTCAAATACATATCCGAAAGAGTGTACTTGTATTTCTTGTTTGGTGCGGTATTATACAGACATATTTTCATTATTGGAAACATTTGTTGACATTATTGTATTAATTTACATATTTAATACTATATTACAGTGTCAAATATTTTGATCATTAGTTTTTTACTATGGGTGATAATGAAAAAGAAATGAAAGCAACCAGAAAAAGCATTTCACTCAAAACTAAAATGGAAGTCATTGGAAGATTAGATTCTGGTGAACGTCAAACTCTAATTAGTTCTTCATTGAATTTGCCAACTTCAACAATAAGGACCATCATGAAGAATAAAGAAAAAATACTGTCATCGGCAACTGCAACTAAGTCAAGCTCTGCAACTAGAATTACTCGTTCTAGAAATAATATAGAGGAAATGGAAAAACGACTGTCTATATGGATTGACGACGAAATTAACCGCAATATGCCATTAAGCCAATCTATCATAATGGAAAAAGCTAGAAGAATTTTTAATTACATTCAGGCTGAGACAATTGACAAAAGTGAAACTTTCGTTGCTAGTCGAGGATGGTTTAATAGATTTAAACATCGAAATAACCTTCACAACATAAAGATTACAGGAGAAGCAGCAAGTGGTGATACAAAAGCGGCGGCTGAATTTCCAGCGATATTAAAAAAATAATTGAAGAAGGAAACTATCCTCCAGAACTATCCTCCTTTTTTTTAAAGAATATTCGTTTTGTTATTTATATTTTGTTTTTATTTTTGCAAGAAATAATAATGTGGTATTAATTTGGGCTTTAAGAAATTAATGTTTGGTTTTATTTTTATTAAAAAAACATACTTTTTAAATTTAATACCTAACCAATTTCTTAGACATCTTCCCCTAACCCCAATATTTACATGTAAAGATAGCCTCGTTTAGCGCTGTTTCGCATTACTCTCTACTTTGATGGAACGTATCCCCCGCGTTAAGCGGGGTCTTACTGTACATTTAAACATTCGATTCAGTGTTTGGTGTTGACAGATAGTCAGAAATGAATTTTCAATTCCAGCTCCTAGAAGTGGATCCTAAACAACGCATATCATCCATAAGACAAATGAAGCGACACAGCTGTCTGGCATCCATCGACTTTACAGCTGTCTATAACAAACAGTACACGCCATCTTTTGTGCCAAGAGTAAGTTTGATATCTACTCATTTAGCTTAATTTCACACATAAATTACAATTTTATTTTCCTCTGTTAATTAGTATGAATGAGTTAAAATGCGTTATAAATAGTCATAAGTAAGAATTCATAAGCAATAACAAAAAAATTTTAGTGTCAGTGTATCACAACTTTACAGAAATAGGATTATTACCCTAATTTTATAATTTTGACTTTCCAATTCCTGAAAAGATACTTGCAAATGATTAACAGAAACAACTTATAACTGTAAATAACTAACAGAAAAGAATTTAACTGTTAATAAAATTAAGAGTAGGCGTTCCTGAAATAGTAATCCTCTCAGATATTCCAGCGAATGAGTATACAGATGGAGATGTCTTAGGCGATACATTTACTTTAGTATAATAATGGAGTACAATAGTTTAAAATACGAAACAACTAATTTTCAAAAAATAAATTTTTAAATATCTGTAACCTTAATTCTAACTAAAGTTATTTAGTACTCAGCAATTATTCAATTACAGTTTCTGTACCAAAATCTTTATTTATGCAGATTATGCAGAGTAACGATCAAATAAAAAAAGGAATTAGATTTTAAGGAATTTTATTTAATTTTCTATAATTAAATAAAATTATTGATTAATAATTCATTATTGATCAATTAACTATTAATACTGAATTAATTAATATCCATTCTTAATATATCAGCGCTCTGGAAGTTTGCTGATTTTGGCGTTCCGAACGAAAACAATAGTAGTCCATTAAAACTTTGTAATATTGGCTCAAATATAGTTTACACCAACATGAAAAACATTTTGAAATTTTCTTTTCACCCCTTATTGCTTCAGCAAAAAGATACGTAAGCGAATTCGTAATATGAAAAATCGGGTCATGTGCATTTATTTAATCTAAGAAATTCATTCAAATATCTCTAATGCATTTTTTTATTGTCGTTGTTTAGAAAAACCAGCTTAATTGCGATCCTACATTCGAGCTGGAAGAAATGATCATTGAGTCCAAGCCCCTTCACAAGAAGAAAAAGAGGCTTTCCAAACGGAACAAGGCCCGAGCAGCTCCCACGAGCCAACCAAGCCAGGTAAGTTTCCGCAACAAACTGCTTTCATTTCACAGATACTGATGATTCGACTAAAGGACCTATGATGGGTAATGTAAGACTCCCAAAGGTCAAAGCCATAGGTGTGAAAATAGCGTGTGAAGGAAAATAGTTTAGTACTCTATTTTCTTTCTTCTAAATTGCTATATTAAAGAAGTATATACAAAAGACAAGTATAATTTCGATTGCGTGGTATCTAGGTTAGCTTAATTTAGGCTTTGAGGTTAGTCACGGAGCATCCTGGATTGAAACCTGATGATTAGAAGTAATTAATTATAGTGTGGTGTGGTCAACACTCTATTGTCAAAAAAAGAATTTCTTTTGAATTTAGTTTGATTAGTTTTCATACATCTCCTGAATTTGACTTACAAAAAAAGAAAAAGAGTCTAGAAAAATTTTGGCCTACTGAAAAAAGTATATAAAATATTTTTATTGGTAATATTGATGAACCACGATTTTGACAAAAGGGAATACAATTACTATTTAACTTTAGAGGTGTGTGAGAGAAGGTGAGTGAGAGAAAGAGAAATGTAATATGTAGAAATGAATATAACCTTTGGGTTTACCCTTACCTTAAGCAAGTATCTTTATCTTAATTCAAAGATTTTTTTAAAAATAACAAGTCTCGGGAATCTTTATTATTTTTAAAAAAAATCTCTGGAGATGTTGTATTACCAAACTGAATGTTGTTTTTTAATTTGAGTACTTAAGACCTGAAACTATGGTTTTGACTTTCAAAATTTCTATTTACCTGTGATCATTGGTGTAAGCTTTCCTTAAAAATGATCATGACAGGATTTATAATAAATACTATTCTGGAATAATAATAAATACCATTTGAAGTTATTTTTCCATCAGTCTAAAGAGTATATTAAGGCATCAAATAAAAATTTATTGAATTTAAATGGCTGCAAATCATGCTTATATAGTGATGATGACGACGTGTCCGCTTTACAACGGAAAGAGGCGCGCAGTAGCTTTTGAGGGCATAAACCCCTGAGCACCCGAGGGCAGAAGTCTGACTTCTAGCTCATATGAGGAAGACACACACACCCTCACTTCCCCAGTCCCTTTTACAGAGGGTCCATTCATGTACCTTACAGATAGTACACAGAAGAATAACCCTACCCTGACTGGGACTCAAACCCGGGAAGTCCAGATCATGTGGAAGACGCGCTACCTCTGTGCCAGGGTGCCGGCTACATATATAATATTTCAGTCATTTGAGTAGTGAAAAGATGAAAACAAAATTAAAGCAATCATTTAAAATCTAAAAATCATTACCAGTTTTGAAAATTTTCGAAATCAAATTGCCTGATTGTGAATTACACTTAAACGTCTTCAACTGCATCCATATGCTGGATGGGATGTACTTGCGTACCAAATAGCTAAAAGATACTATGAGTATAAATGCCCACTTTTCTTCAAATTTTGATACAAGTATGGAATTTCTGTTTTAGAAAATAATGTTTTTTTTTATTTCTTAAATGTATTTGCCGAAAATACAATACAGATCCACAATCTTCGTGTAAAGATCCCGTAGAGTATTAAACGAATCTAGCTTATTATGTTATTGTTTATGTTTTAAGATATGGTGTTTCTATAAATATGTTTAGACAGGTAAAGAAATAATTTCCTTTTGCGGGATTTGGTTCAAATTTTCACATCTGCTGCAGTGATAATAAATCGTGTGAAATATTTTATAATCATGTTACAGGTTTGGAGTTATCGTGATCACACACACATGGACAAACAGGTAATCGTTCCCTTTGACAGATTAGGTCCAAAATTTAACATATAAACACCATTTTGTTGTAATGATTACATAGAAAATTTCAGCCTTCTCACTCCCCATATTTATAATTAATATTTTTTGTATACATGCGAATAGACAGACTGATAAATATAAAATCAAAAATGATTTGTTTTTACATTCTAATAGATAGAAATTCATCACAATCACGAAATAGATATTTCACGAATTCTGTGAGGGGAGTGGAGTTTGTATTATTTCGCATACGAAAAAGCAAAAATTTACACTATTATATTTCTCTCTTAAGGGTATAATGGACAATAAAAATGTAAAAAAAAATCTATGAAATTTGCGATATTTTTATTTTGATCTTTTTTGTGTATTTAGATTGTAAGCTATTAGTTTGAAAAAAAAAATTATTTGATATCTGAATTCGTTTGCTCAATATCAGCGTTTTTTATTGCCATTGGGAGGCCACACCCACTTGTTTTCATTTAGACAGCTGCAGTATAAAACAGTTCCGATTTCCTTCAAACGCTGCAAGTGAGTCTTATTCCTAATTTTGATTTTATGTTGTTGTTTTAACTTTGGCAGATGTTAAAAATACTGGTTTTTCTTTCTTTTGTTGTTTGTTTTTGTTTTTTTACTCGTTCTTCATGCATTTCGTATTCAAATGGAATTAGGTAAATATTGTCTCCACCACCAGTTGAATATGAAAGGCATAAATTTTATCACTTCACTAAATGATTCTATCGATTATAAAATATGAACTTGTGAGCCATAAAATATCATATAAAATCCAAGAAAAATTTAACTCTTTGAACTATTCTATATCAAGGATAGTCGAATTATCTTGCGTTTTGTTCTAAAAAGATATCTTAACTTCTGCGGCTAAATGCATTTCCTTATTTATAATTCACTTCTATATGGTATTAAATTTAACTCAGCCATTAAATTAAGCTGTGAAATGTACTCCTTACCCAATAAACTTATTAGTTATATCAATGTTTCATAAAAATTACCATAGAACTACATTCTTCCCCATCTTATCTAAATAGTTTAATAAAATTTATTACGTAGCGCGCTTTTTTAATCTAGCGGAAAAACTACTTTTATTTACTTTATTTTCCTCAGGGACATCGCATTATGCTCTTTATTCTTCCTTTGTTTGCGTGTCATATCAAAATGCCTCTTCACAAAATATCTCATATTCAGCGCATCTAAAAGCTTTTGATAGATAAAAAGATTTAGTATTAAAGTTTTAAAAGTGTACGATGATGTATTTTTCTTGGCGATAATATTCTTAATCGTGTGCAAAGTTCTATCTGTACTTTCAATCTGCTTTACGATAAGAAATCAATTTAACATATTTTTTCCGTTGTTGGTAGAACTCTTTCTTATTAGATAATATATTTATTACACGTGATACAAAAGAAAACGAATCGATGAAAATTAAAGCACAATGAGAATAAATGAAAGCACATTTTCCACTGATAATCTTATTAACATACTTCACAAATAATCCATTTTTGAATTCAATATTTGGAAACAGAAATCCGAAATGAAAATAATGTGGAAAGAAATCAAGTATAAGCCTGCTAATTATAAAAAATTTAAATCAAAGATAGCGGGAATTTTATTAAAGCTAAAAAACAAAACTTCGCCTGAAAATTATTTCGAAAACAAAAATATTGGCTTCTTTGATATACAAATTACATTTTTTGCGCTCAATAATATTTACTAATAATTTTGCATCAGGGGATCTAGTAATGATTTCGTTACGCGTTAGTTGAATCTTTTTCTTTTTTTTCCAAAATGGCGAAGTCATTGCTTTCCGAGAAGTATTCCGAGAACGCTTGCGATCAATAGAGAAGAGGGGCAGAATACAAAAAGAGATACCTTTATTTACCCTAAAATTTAGGCTCTCAAATTTTACAATGATAGAAAGGCAGCATGAAATGGATGTCTGCGTTGAAGCAATTTTGATTTATCCTATTGAGTGTATGAAATCACCTCACATCTGTTGCTCCGCTAACAGTGATTATTAAAACTATTCATACAAAGAATTGGTGAATATACCTAGGCTTTAATATCTGTGTCATGGCTTGACGAATCTTAACACAATTGTTTTCTTCTGAGTTGTTTATTTCATGCTGAATCTGAAACATCTGCATTTCATGAAACATCTGCTGACACTCATTCCATCGTTCCTCCCACTTCTCTTCCTTAAAAAATGTCTATGGCATGCAAAAATCAGCTTGGACATTGAGTGGTATCCGTTTATTATCTACATTTCGACTCTTTGTTGAAAATATTTTTTTTACCCAAAAAATAATTGTTTCATGATTTAGGTAATTTTAATGAATCTTCTTTCATGCACGGCTTTTTATAATTTTTTAAAATTATTTGCGAAATTTTAACCATTTTGAATATCAGACGCATGAAAAAAAAATCCACTATATTTTATACAGCCATTAATAATTATTTTTGTTTTCTCCAAACTTGAATATAATATGCATTTAAATCACTAACAGCCGTAGACAATATAGCGAAAAACGAAAACCACGTAAAATAGACCCAATGAGGAATGTCTGACCCAATCAAATCCCTACAAAAAAATGAATTTCCCAATATTAGCGATAGATCTTAACAAGCTACAAACCTTTATTATGTTTATGTAATTACAAACTTTAACCTTTTGCATTCCAAAAAATAATTAGATTCAAATCTTGTTTATTTCTATGATAAATAAATATACATAATTCTTTTAAGACGAATTTCTTTGAAAAATTAATCTACATCTCTTAAACATTATGTAGACGTTTTAACAATTAAAATTGAAAAATAAATAAATAAAACGCCAAAAAGATGCACAATCTTGAATGGTGAGTCAGAGGCACCGTCGGAGTGCAAAGGGTAAAAATATAACAATGATCTCAACAATGCTAGAGAAGGAGTCTCTACTTCAAAGTATTTTTCGCCCACTTGATCAAAACAATTCGGCTAGTATAATTTGGATTGACTACCATAAAATGGTAATTCATAGTTTTAATTGATGCAAAACAATTCTATAAATTAAGTTCTTCTAATTGTTTAAAATCAAAATAGATTTACAAAGTGACCCGTGAGACAATTCATATTGAAACATGAATGTGGCAGGTTTAATTTGTTTGACATTTATTGAGGATTACTCTGTTTGGAAATGGTGATCAACTACCTTTTTGTTATAAATCCCTTTGTTTTTTGTTATATTAAAAATTGTATGCATCTCTTTGTTTTAAATTTCCAACATCATTATACCGCAATAAACATCAAAAAAAAAAGAATATCCTTTATTTTTTAATTAGATGCTTTAAAATATGTCACCAAATTCTGGAAGATTTTATATCTCGGATAAAGAATTTTATTGTTTTCCACAGCTTTATGTAAAAAAGGTTTTCTGTGAAAAATGAAGTCATTCTTGCGTAACGTGCCTCGGCAATAAGAAGCTATAACAGACACTTTTTTCTTCCAACATATTTTAAATACGATTACGTTTTCTTCTGCAAGCTGATTTTCAGTTGCGATTCAATCAGACACTCTTTCTTTTGGAAAAAATTCACAGTTTTCATTTTTAAAAACGAAATTAATTCCTTCTACAGAATTATTTTTTTCTTTTGCAGGAGGAAGAGGCAAATCAAATCTGTATGGAAAGCATGCGGAAAGAGTTCATCGTTTACAACAGAGAAAAGTAACTGAAAAATTTTATTCGTTTTTTCTTTCTTGCTTGATTTACAGCCAACTAATACGTGCAGTTGTTTTTCTTTCATTTTATTCAAATTTTTAAAAGTAAGCTCCAAATATACGGTGATGTTTAAAAGAGGAACCAAAGAATGTATGTTTGATTATCTACATTTTAATTATGTGTTTTAAGCGGGTTTAAGATTTTTTTGTTTCCTGTTTTTTGGAATTCAAAGAATGGGGAAAATAAATAATAAAAACATTTCTTCGTAAAAAAACTGAGTCCTCTTTCAAAATTTTCTAGCTAGAATTAATGATTTCAATTGTTTTTATTCACTTAACTCCACATTTCTAATATAAAGAATGAACAATAAATTTTTTTAAAGTTTTAGAGTTAAAGTATGAAAAGTCTTATTTTAATTCAGGAGTTGTAATGGAAAATATTATGTATTACGTTAGAAATTTGAATTATATCCTTAAAAAGATATAGATGATTCCTTAAAACGTGTTCAGTTTATTCATTATTTATTTAACCCTTTATCTACTGAGGTACCCTTACTACTATAAGTACCATTTAACCCTTTACTACTATAAGTACCATTTAAATCTGGATTATATTTTCGTAGTATGACTATTTTTGCCGATGGTATTCTAAAACACACGGTCAATGTAACCCAAATAGCTAGAAGTTAATATAAGCTAAAAGTAGGAATGATAAATATTAAATTAATAATTAAATTAATTAAGATATTTCTATTAATTAAATTTTTTCTCTTGGGTTCTCTACGATTATTCTGCAAGGAAACTTAATGATGCAAAAATGAAATTGGAAAATTGATAGCAACATAATTCAGTAGATAAAAGGCTAATTCTTTATATGCAAACTTTTGGCAACAAATTTAATGATAAATAATATTGTTTCTTAATTGAATGGCTGTTTGGAAGAATATTTAAATAAACGCTCATTGTTTCGTCCAGAGAAGTTTAATAACCAATATTTTGTAAACTAATGAAGATACCGTTTGCTTAAAAGTGATCGAAATAAAACTAGATCGTTTTTCATGAACTTATAATTTATTGGGGGCACTTTTAATAATTTAAACCACCAAGTGGTTTATTTTTGTTATGTAAATGAGGCATTATATAAAACACTGTTCAGAGAATGACTTGTTTTTGTTGTTACTTATGGAACTTGCCTATGGATAAGCCCCCTGCTGATACAGCAGCAAATTTAAGCCGAAAGGACCGTCTCTTGTTTTTCAGATAGAACCAACTAGGGCCAAGAGTACGACTTAGCTACGCTCAACACGTTTACTTGCACAGCCCCTTTTTTCAGGAAGGCACAGTCACACGTCTCACAGATAGCACACAGAAGAACAACCATGCCCTTACCAGGACTCGAACCCGGGACTGCCAGAACACGAGGAAGGCGCGCTACCTCTGTTCCAGAAAGTCGGCAGAGAACGACTTATTAAATATATTCAATCCTCTCTACTGCAGCTTGGCTGTCAGAGGAAGAATGAAAGAATTTACTGACATTAAGTACCATTTCTGCTGCTTATGCCATGTCTGATCTTAAGAAAGGGTGAAACCAGTGAAAAAAAATTACATCTGGCATTTGAGTGCCTGACTGAAGGACAACGTAAAGTTATATTGTAAGCTGTTAAAATTATCAATATCTCCTTCAATGTAATGCGTGACGCTCAAAACTACAAAGAAACCGGTGGTTCAAATTGTAAACTGTGGCGCTAATAAAATAGGGCTTCATTTCTATTATTTTATGCAAATAGTATTTTCCATTTTCATTCGCACGTGAATTATTTCTTTTTAAAGCTGTTTCTGTTTCCAGCTTAGAATAATTTTGGTATTAGTCTGTATATACATTTCTGCAAAAAATTAAATCGCATTTAATTATTCCTTTTAATAAAATCCTCAGCTATAAAAAAGCATCTAAATTTAAAATTTTTCATTAAATATTTTAATTAATCCCATCGATACGTTTCGTACTAAAATTTAAAAGCTAACGTTTTAAAACAAACTAAAACTTAAAAAATAAGAAAGCTCGTACTATCTTAGAAAACCACTAAAATAAACCTTTCAAAGAAGTTTGAAAAATAAATTTCAGTAAACTGAAAAATCAAATATTTTATTGAATATATTTTAATGCAAAACCGAACTGCACACAGAAAGAAAGCTTATTATATATTCCTCAAATAAAAACGAGTACCATAACTATTAGTAGATATAAGTAATGCAGAAATGAAAGCAAACTTTTCCGTTAAATTAAAGATTTCTTCATGTGATTTTCCTAAAGATTTCTTAAAGATTTCTTCATGTGATTTTCCTTTGTACGCTACTTTTGCCACTTTAAAAAATGGGTATTAGTAACTGTTTTTAGCTTTGATATATTTTGATGTTCTTTATTTCTAGTGAACTCAAAGGCGTCGAAATGGCTGAGAAAAAGAGACAGTGGGAAGAGGAACTGGCCAAAGTTGTCAGCTAATTCTTGACGAAGTAAAGTACGCAACGTAAATGCAGCAATTTGTAAACCGTAACTGGAGACGGGAATCAAAATGACTCCGCGTTGTTCATTGGTTCTAATTATCTTTTATTTTTCTTTGAAAACAGTCATCTCCTTACTACCTTCAAGTATAGTTTGTTTCAGTACCCTGAAACGACCACTTTTCAATGATTCTATCTCATTACGGGGTGAGACGCGGAAGGATGAGAGCATTTCTGGCATTCACTTTTGATCTTAAATTCCCCTCATTAGACACTTTTTCGGTCAATTTTTTTCGTATTAATTTCGTTTTTTTTTTCGTGTATGCGATTGTTGCGTCGTTTCTGACCACATTTTGTTTTAACTCAAAATTGCGTATTGATATGGCAAGTTGGAGTGGCAATAAAGCTTTCTGGAGTAGTACGAAGAAAATTTCGCTAAATATTTCATATAATATATTCAAAAATAAATTATTCTTTAAAAATCATTATTAATAATGTTTTTTTAATATCAAAAGATATAAAATATCATATATGTTAAGAAATATTTATAATATCTTTAAGACTTCCATATTTACAGTAGTTCTTTGAAGGAAAATAAAACGTTTTAAACCGAATTAACTCTCGACTATCCATTGTTGTTAATCTTATAATGTCCAAAAATTCAATAACATATAAAAATATTTTAATATAAAAAGATAATTATTTATATATACTACATAATTTTAATATAAAAAAGATAATTATTATTTCGTAATGAAGTAATTGCCAAATTTAAAGAACAGAATTTTTCCTCATTTAACGTTTTTACTCCTTACATTAAATAAAAAATGTTCTAAAATATATTTTACTATGCATTAATACATTTTCCCGTAGGTATTACTAATTATCTGCAATTTTACATAGCATAAATCCACGAGTAATCCGAGTTTACTTTATTGTTACATGTAAACATCTACTTTCATCTTTCCTCTCACCCCTATTTTTGATTAATTAAATTCAACCTAACGCATGCGCAAAAGCGTGGTAAATTCAAGAATACGTTATCAAACATTACTCATTAAGAAAGGAATTGTCAAAAATCCATATTTAACTCGGTTATATACTTGTGTTTATTATTTTTCAAAGTTTTCGTTGCTGTTTATGTAGTCATTGACTGCACATCTCTTGAAGCTATATATAACGCATCAGTTAATTTCTAAATAGTTCAAATTGCAATCTGTTTTGTAAAAATTCTTTATTTGTTAAATTCTATCAGTTATTAACTCTTTCATCATTCCATAATATTTAAACAAAAAAAAAAAAAGGAACGCGTCTGTTAAATTCTAAAATTTCAAATTGCAATCTGTTTTATCTATAAAAATTCATTTTTATTTGTTAAATTCTATCAGTTATTAACGCTTGTATCATTCCATAATATTTAAACAAAAAAAGTAACGTTTCAGTTAATTTCTACGTATTTCAAATTGCAATCTGTTTTATCTGTAACAATTCATTTTTATTTGTTAAATTCTATCAGTTATTAATGCTTGTTTCATTACATAATATTTAAACGAATTAAGGGCTAATCAAAAGATTGTTTAGGTTTCCCTTATATTTTTCCAATCTTTAAAATATAAAGATTAGCCTCATTTTTAATATTAATTTTTTGGGTAATTACATTATTTCCAGGATATATTGCGTTTTCAAAATATATTAAATATTTATAAAAGGTAAAAGAGAAAAATTACAATGGAGTCTTTTTGACTCTACGACTTGGACCGCGTAAGGAATCCATATCTCCAGTTACGAGGTAGAGAAAATGTAGTGGCACTGAGTGGAAACTAAATGTTATGCTTGAATATGTATTGGTGTTTGCAATCTGAAAGCGCTTGTCAGTTTTTTTATGCCAATTAAAATGAATTTGCTTATTCATATCACGCAACTTTTCAGCACGTGTGTAACTTATTTGTGATGTATTTGTGATATTGCTTTTTTGCAGAAATTCCTTGATTGCGATGCTAATAAAGACAAAAAAATAATTTTTTGTTTCATTAATTGTGTATGTGTTTTTTTGTGTGTGTATGTATATAGAGGGAGGGGCATGATGAGCTGGAGTTAAGTTTTCGTATCAACGTCGGTGCCGCAAAGGCTCGAGATTCAAAACCTGAATTTATAAAGGAAAGACCTGCTACTCTTTTTATCCTTCGGGATCAAAAACGTCTTCCGGTGATGGGAGCGGAATTTTGAATATGGAGAGTTGGCGATTTGAGTTTTCTTTGTCCTCATCTGCTCAAGGTACAAAATTAAGAGATGTGTCCAAAAATAAAATTTATTTTGCTTTAAAATAAGCTGGACATAAATAAAGCTACTCTAGGCAATTTTGTCTTTGGAAGAATTTTAAATGAACATTAGTGGCAACACATGCACCACAAAAGTACAGCACGGAGCTCGTGCAAGAATGCATATCAAATTATTCAATCCAAATACAAAAGAAATCGTTTAGAAAAAGGTGAAAAAAGGAAAATAATTAAAATAGCGGATAAAATTGAGGGAAAATAAAATTAAATTTGCGTACGTACGCCATAGAACACACAAATGCATATATAAACCCACAAATGCATATATATAGGCACAAAAATACATAGATAAACACACAAATACATAGATAAACACACAAATACATTCACAAGTTAAACTAAAATCCAAAATTTCAGTTACAGAATCAACTGTTTACTAAAGTAGCAATAGTTAGAGCTTTCTGTTAATTAATTATAACGACAAATCAATATAGAAGAAATAAAATTAAGGTAACATGTATAAACAATAAATAAAGGCAGGGAAAAGAAAAGATAATGAAACAAAAGAAATAATGATAATAAACAGTTTACAGCTTACAGTTTTACATTAGGCGTGTAAACATTTTATTTTATAGTATACAAGAAATATTTATATTTACAAGTGGAAGCAAATTCTACAAAAAATGAAAAGGACTATGCTAACAAATGAAAACAATGAGAGGGTCCAATCTTATACAGAAACTTTGTTAACCGTTCTGTGGATATTTTTTCCCGTTCATTTTACAGCGAAACATTTTATTTCTCAACAAATGAGTTGGTTGTTTTATTGAGGAAAGAAGTGTCTGCTCCTTCTTCTGTGTTTTATACTAAAAATATCTACTTTTTCTATGAAGTTTGATTTTATTCCAGATTTGTATATACTTTTCCCAAACATTGTCAGCATCAGTGGACTAATAATTTCCAAAAATTAAGTGTGACTAGTTTCGTGGTTTCTGTTTTTTATGAAGCAATAACAGACGGGACACATAACTCGAGAAAACTCGTCAGCGGGCCCTAACAGATGGGACGCATAACGCGAGGCAACTCATGAGCAGTTCTTAAAGTGTTAACACAAATATTAGTATTCGTGTACTATTCAGAGCAGTGATAGCAGGAGACCATACTTTAGAAAAGGCTGATTTAAGATTGCAACCTCACCGTTTCACTAAATATGTAGGACATTTTCTTTTTATTTACATTAAAAAATCATCCATCTCAAAATCTCTGGCTGCCCATTATAAAAATCCTTATTAGTCTGCTATCCGGTTATTTTCTTATTCCGATTGGCCCATTTTTGTAAGATATTAAAGAGTAAAATAAATTTTTAATATAATGATAGGGAAAAGTTGAAATTCCCCGAGATCAAAAGAAAACTGAAGAGTTAGAATTCCAGAAAGAGGAAATTCCACAAATTAAAATTCTGAAATTACACAAATTGAAAGAAAAATTAAAAATATGGAACTTTACAAAATTGCTTAAAAAATACATACATTGAAAGGTCTTTAGTGTCTTATATAGTCTATGAGCAAATTTTTGCAAAGAGAAACTCTTAAAGCAATAATTTCTACTGCCAAATAATAGGTAGCGTTCTCTGCTCAAACTGTCGTAAATTTTCTCAAAAATGAGAGTTGTAAAATTACTTTCATAAATATGTAAGTAATTTTAAATATTTTCATGCCATAATTAAGAATTATCGAGATCAGAAAAACATATGCCAACACTCATATTTTCGATATTTTCTCTCCGACAAATGGTCTAAAATTTGACAGAAAACTACGATTTTACAGGAAGAACCTAGTTTCAAACTTCATTCATCTAGAAACTACTAGCAGGTTGGTTTTTAAGGTTTTCGAATTTCGTTTAGACACAAATATAGTTCTTAAAGATATTGGTTAATTAAAAAACTGAATATTGATCAATGTTTCTTTTTTTCACGTCATTCGCTTTCCCGTATTCTGAAATACATCAAATTCCATATTTGATTCTGTGGACGTGGAATTTAATTCAATTGTACAAATCTCACATTCTCTCTAAAACAGCATCAGATCCCAAATATTTTGTTTTTGCAACCACTGTTTTTAGTTTTTTGAAACAGTGGTATAGAAACAAAACAAATTGGCATTTTATAAATGCTTTCGTAAAGTGACCAACAATGAATATTTGACATTTCTTCGATAACTAAAAGTAGGTTAATCCTTACATTTGAAAAACTGAAATGTTCGCTTTCAATTCACCGGAACCATCATTAATCTTTTAAGTTCTGTCTCTATTTGCTCATGTCAATCATTTTTCTTTTTTCACCATTAAAAGAGCTTTCACTTACATTGTTAAGAATTTGTTCCACAGCATTCAATAATAATGTTACACTGAAACAGGCTTTATTCTGGAATAATTAAATTAGGACGATTTAAATGCTTTCTTTACTGACTAAACTAAATATCTAATGAGTTCCACACCTATAAGAATTAAGGTAATTCGATTTAGTTCTGATGGAAAATTGTTAATGAAAAAAACAAGAAAAACTGATAATTCACATTATTTCATAAGAATAAAAAAATTACATTTCTTTTCTGAAAAAACTATGTTAAGTCTGTAGGTTTTAGATTTAATGAGATTAAAATTGTAACTGGAAACTGTATTTAGTCAACATTGCAATAAAAAATAATCGACTTCCAAAGATTTTTTTAACAAATTTGATTGTTAGACGTATAATGTAATTCTATAAAGACAAAACAGTTTAGGTTTACTTTATTTACAGCTGAATTTTTTATATTGAGAAGAATTTTTAAAAATAAAAAAGCATCAATTCATTAAAAAAACACATGTGAATGCAAAAAACATTTCAAAAAATACAGTTTTTTTTTAATTAAAACAATCTTTTTTTTCTTGTAAAATAATCAGAAAATGGCTACATTTTTCGTAAAACATCTAGAAATCCATTACTTCATTTCTAAATCGATAAAATTTAGAAATTAGAAGTAGAAATGATAATCATTAGAGAGATTAGATTTAGGAACGAGCATAAAACAAGTTTTTCGAACTAGTCTCCTAAAAATGAAGAAAAAGATTCATAACTTTTATTGATTTTATTAATTATCTTTTTTAAAAAACTGTATTGAATTATTTAAATTTTTCAAATGAACATAGAAGAATATTGTTAACTAATAATGCAGATGATTTATAGGGTTTCACTGGTTCATTTATACGTTTCTAATTCAATAACCCGTTTTTTTTTTAATTATCAGAGTACAAATTTCTATGGAATTTTTCTATTAAAACTCATTCTTAAAACTGAACTCTGACATAATTCTTGCCAAGATTATTAAAATTAAAGTATTTTTTAAAGTTTATTTTTAGAATTAATGGTATTTATATAGCATTTATTTTATATTGATGGAGTATTTTCGATTTAACTTTTTTGAGAGCAATTCCCATTTATTTTCCTAAGAGCGTATTATTAAAAAGGAATAAATTATATAAAACGATAGATATAAAATGGCACCCTTCCTTCAGATTGTAGCACAATTCAACAAATCATGTTTTTAGACTACTTTATTTAATTTTGAAAATTTCTTTATTTTTATTCAACTACTATTCACTTTTACATTGCTTACAACAATGTCTCCCATATAGAACAAAGACGAAAAATTTAAACAAGTATTACAAAAAAATTTCAAAACAAAAGTAACGAAGTCTTGTAAAATTCGATTTCAGCCTATTTTCTTTCATCTATCCATGTTTCGAGATTCTCCTCCTTAGCTGCAGTGCCTTCAATTTTGACTTGTTAGAGAACAGAATTGAATCTCTATTCGATGCAAAAATTTCATATAACTACCCTAAAAACATGTCTTTATATTTTATCAGTAGAATTCCGGAGAACTTCATTCCACGTTGCCATATTTAGTTACAAATAAAAACATCCAGCCGCCAATTCTTTTCAAGTCGAAATAGTTCGACACTTGTTTCTATAGCAACCACCTTTTGCTGACTTTCAGGCGGGGAAAGTTCGGTTGATAAAAAGATATTTATTGTTGCTCCAGGAGTTGTTATTAGACTTCCTTGTATCTGTTCGATATCAAAAGGAGAATTTCCTTTCTTTTCCGTTTTAATTTTGGAAAAAGAACAAAGAACATAGAATAAATTAATTCTAGAAAGTAGACAGGATATAAAGCTACAACACTTTTTTTAACATAAATTCTTACAAGAATACCAATTGGCGTTTAGATGCATTGTTTTGCTTTAAATTGTCATATGCAAGTAAAGTAAACCTATGATTTATTTTTGATGTAAACTTCAAAGAAAAATAGAATACCTATTTGATATTTCTAAACAAAAATATTTATCAACCTTTGATGTTATTTGTAACTGATCCTCAAAAATAAATGGGTTTCATCATTGGCATCTGAAGTTGTATTATCTGTTGCTTCAATAACGCAGAAACAATCAATTTTTTATATGGTAAAAAAATATAAAATTGATAAATAATTGTTAACAAATATTTATTTTTAAACTTTCAAATGATAAAAATATTGAATTTAAATGTCATAAAAAATTACTGAAAATTGTATTTATATTATAATAAAAATACAACAAATTTTTAGAATAAAATTGAAATATAAAGATATGTTTTTGCTATTTATCAAAGAATGTAATTATTTAAAACTAAAACGCACTTTTTCATAAAGTGTTTACAGAATTTTTTTAACTGGCGGCTATTAAAAAGTTTATTGGAAATTGCTATCAATAATTTTAACCTAAAGATGAAATATAACCAGATTGCTATCATAGATACCATTTAAAGCTAATCGCGTATATTAACGCATATTGCGGATAACTTCAGTAAAGGGGTTTGTCTACATATTTAAAATTGCTACATAACAATGTCTACATAATTAAAGTATCAAAATTTGTTGAATAAGTTAAAGTATTTGATATATTTTTTACATTGAATTGCATATAAAAATATTAAATTGTTTTTTTATCCTTTTTGCACCTTATTTCTTTATCCGTATATGCCATTCTTATCATCGTTGCTTATTACTTATAAATTGTATGAGAGAAAGCACCACTGTCTTTTACGAGCTTATAAAAATGCATGCAGTGCATTTTGCTCATGGAAAAATATCAATCAGCGTTTTTTCATACTTTACCCGCAACTTAATGTCCTAAACAAATGCCTTCTGATTGCGAAAAATTTCGCAATATAAAGAAACGCAAATTACAGGATATAATTCTAATTGTCCATTCATTTATTCTCCACATCTTTAATTTTCATTATCGGTTCCTTTTTAAGTTATTATTTATCACATATTTTGATCCTTTTGATGCTAATGAATTGAAAGCAGTTATAATTATACTAATAATCCTTATTTATAATTATGAGAATTATTAAATAGAATGCCTTTAAGAGTTATTAAGTTTAATAATCAAAAATTTATATTATATTTTTTGATTAAATACAACAAAAGGAATTCAAATAAGTTGGCCTTTATCAACTAAATTAATAAATGGAATAATAAAATCAATAAAATAAATTACAAACCCTAAAAATACATTTAAATGTATTTTTTTTAAAAATAACTTAATTATTCTTAAAAATTTAATAGCAGATGCTTAACGCTTGCAATCCCTTTTTAAAGTTTAACATTCATTTCAAAAGGAAATAAAAATAGTCCTTTAATACACCTAAACTAAATTATTTGACAAATCATGATTATTCATACAATAGGGATCAATTAATAAAAATTCCGCAAATATTTTATAAAAACGGAGCTTATAATCTCTTGTCTAAGTATTAAATCTTTTTAAAAGAGTAATAGCATACAAGTGAATTTTATTCTAAATTTTCATAATTATTCGGTTCTGAGTAGCTTGCAACAGAACGCTTATTAACAATTTTACTTCTTTGCCATCATTTCTTATATAGCATTACATTCTCGTCCTTGTGACGTACTATCGGCGTCATGAAGTGGCCTCCTGTATTTGCAAATTATTCTTGAAGATGTGTGTGATAATTCTATAGTTAAATTTTTTACTTTTGAGTTCGATCTCCGTATAATTCTGAATTATCTTTCATTTATGGACATGAGTTAAAATTCTCATTTCTTAAATTCTATAATTGACATTATATGAATCGATGAAAAAAAAATTCTAGCTTTGCCCAAAGACGGAGGCATTCAAACCTCATTTAAAATTAGAGATTAATAAAATATTTTCTTAGTTTAATTTCATACTCTTTACTGATGATGAAATTTTATTATATATAGATACATGTATTCTTGTATTACAACAACCTAAAATATAAAATTTGATTCAAAAAATGTATTATCTGTTGCATTCGAATGCCAAATACAGTGATGTTGGTATTTTAAAATTTATGAATGTACCCCTAAATGCATCGTTTGCGAGAAAACACAGAAAAAGTAATGTGACGAAAAAACTACTCATAATAATAATTTAAAATTTTGAATGAGCCCATAAAATTGCTTTATCTTCAATTTATGCCCAAAATCAAGTGTGTTTTCATTAATTTTTTAAATTTCAATTCTGAAATTATTTCCTCACATTAAATTACTTTTTAATGATAAATATATATGCAAAATGCTTAGAAGGTCTTATATTTGATGACGAAAAGATTAGATGTCAATTACTATATTATTTTAATTATATGAATAAAAGCTCAAAATTTTATTTTAATATTAGACGGCAAACATTTTTTAGCTCATAATTTCGAAACGAATAGACCTAGACTAGTAAAATTTGATTCCATTGATGAACTTTCGGTGTAGTTTTGAAAGTTAGTAAGAAAATTGTGTGTTGCTTTTAGAAAATTTTGGAGTTTATTCTTTTATTAATATGTAGAATATTAATAAACGAATATGTAATTTTTTTAAATTCAAAAATCCTTAAGAACACGTTATGATACCTTTCTTTTGACTTACGAAGAACGATGTCAATATAAAGCTGGATGGCTAATTTTTTTCCCGTGAGTATAACAGTCAAAAAAATCTACCAATTAACTTAGGAAAAAATAACGTAATTTTTTTTTTAAATCCTAAAACCTATTAACAAAATATAAGAATGTATATCAATACTAGCGTGAAAATAGAAAATCGAGCATGACGAAAAGAAAAATTAATATATATTTTTTACCTTTGTGAAACTAATTTTAACAATATATATTTTAAACAGAAAACATATATAGAACAAACATAATTAAACAGAAAACAAAAATAGTAACAGAATACACAATCCACCGATGCGTTGGCATTGCAATTAGAAAACCTTTTTCTCACAAACAAACTCTAAACCGAAGTCATGGCGGGTTTAAAGTTAATATATTAATGTGGCAGATTAAATTTTTAGCAAACAGCTGAAAAATATTAACATTTTCCCTCTTTATTCGCTATTAAATACACTGTAAAAGTCTTCGCTTCTTAGCTTAATAGTTTTCATTTTTCTACTTAAGACGCTGTTCCATATCTAACAGCACTTATTTCTACTTAAAGAGATCCGAGAACCCATAAACATTAGCAAAGCTGCAAACAACTGAATATCCTTTGAAATTTTTAAAAAAAGGGAAAGTACGGATTTCATTTTTATTCTTGATAATTTTTATATTTTATTCTCATTTTTAAGTGGTTGGCATAGCATTGCCACAAATGATTTTTTTATCATTAAATCAAATTAATCCTAACTTTTTTTCTAAAATATTATAGATTTTCCATAATTTATAATTAAGAAAAAGAGAATCTTTCTATCCGCCTTTTATAGAAGTTGCAACAAAGCTTTTTTTAAAACAGAATTCATAATTAAGGAAAATATTTAGTTAATACTTAAATTGTTTAAACTTTCTAACAATAAAAATCAAATTCATTTAAAAATGATCAAAATTTCACTATGCCACTTTTGATGACTTAAGTAAATAACTTAGACCATTTAAAAAAAAGAAAACCTTTTAAATAAATCCATAATTCCTAAGATTGCTTATATTTTATTTCGACATGCCTCTATCAAAAAATTTCTCTCTTCTAATCATACATAGCTTTTAATGAGTTTTTCCACTCTTGGAATAGTTCCTGAAATTCTGTAGGACCTCTAATAGGCTTCATTGACAATTTTCTTCCATCTCTTTGGTTGTTTCAAATCCTAAAGCTTTTAAAAGTAGATATCCAAGTTGAAAGCAAAAAAAGTTCATAGGATTAAATCTGGAGAATTGCAACTTATTTCCTTCGTATACATTTGAAGGATCTAGCAAATCCCAAATGTAGACATACTTTCAACAATCAAATCTGGTATATTACTGAGTTTTTATAGCTTTAAATTGTTGTGTCGACCTTCCAAAATATGTCATTATATCTACACTCGGATATGAAACCGGATGAGAGAGAGAGAGATTTGAAACCTCGGTTTTTCAGGTTTAAAATAAAGATGGCTCAATCCAGGATTAAAATAACTTCGATAGGGATGAATGAACTAGAAAATAATGCGAAATTTGGAAAATATCTTTCATTGTTTTCAATTTGAGCAAAAGTTTTTAAAATCCATTGAAGATCATGATTTATTAGATGAAATATTTAATATAAATGTCAGATTAATACAAGTATTATCTTTCGAAAAAAAAAGCATCATCGTCGAAAAATTTCTATAACTATCTTATGTCAATATGAATTCGCAGAATGAGTGAAAAACTTATTCCTAATTGTTGCTTAATAATTTGACAGGATCGCTGCATATTAAGAAAAAAAAGGTGGTAAAAAATGAATTTAAAGTTAATACTAAATCTTAAATAATATGCCTGAAAGCATTCGGGAATAACGAAGAACGTATTTAAGCGTAATAATTTAGACTCAACTCAATTTCCGTTCCTTCTAACTCAACTTTCACCCCTTTTCCCTGAATAAGGATTATATAGAAATTATTTAAAATAAATAAACAATAAATATTTTTAAAATACGGATTTCATTTGTACCATGAATACGGACTGACAGGAAAAAAACTTGTGCATTTTTCGAAGGTCCTATTTCTTTCGTTACATTATTTTTCGAAAAACTAAGCAGCTGATATTTTATTCAATATTCCATCTTTATCAGCACGTGATTAAGTGAAACTGCAAAACCTTTGTTCAAATTTAAGAATTCAAAATGTGTCTGTTTTTATAATTTATTACATATCTGATCAAATTATCTTACTATTGGCGGACTCATTTTATAATTATAATTTTCCTGTTGAAATTTTTATTTTCAAATTTATGGCGTTTTATTTAAACTGGAAAAATCTATCAATCAACTTGACCTTCCTTATTCCAATCCAATATCCAGCTTCGAATATAGTGGTATGATTTGAATAAAAGCTAAATAAAAACTAAAAAAATGTTTTTATTTATTCTTTCCAATTCAACTAGATTGCAATGTTTGAGAAGTTCATATTTTGAGCATAAGTCATAAGAGAAGATATTAATTTTGCTCCAATGAGATGCATCTTCTGACTATAAAGAATTGTGAGGGGAATGAACTTTTTCTGACACCAAGATATCAAATATCTCGATGACAGTTTAATGACAGTTTTCAAAAGTCAGAGCACTCATTCCCCTGACGCAACGATCGGCCGTTGACGTAGAATGGCACTCAGTTTTCGAATGTTCTCCCCGATTTGAAATAATACAATTTACACTATTCAAAACAACTAGCTTAAAATTTTAATACTAAATTTAATATTAAATTTTGAATACTAAATTTTCAGGGAAGAAGTTAGCAAAATTTAGGCAAAAATTTTCATAAACTCGTTTTTGATTTTCTAAATTAAAATATTCACTATACTCAGAACATAATGATTTACTCTACAATTCCCTAAACAAATAAAATGACATAGTAATCTCAAAATGAGAAAGATAGAAACTCAAGATTAACTCTGCCTTATCACATCGCAACGAGTTCGTTAGATAAACGATCTGCTTTAAATTATTATTTTTGAACAGATGTATAACAAATAATATTTTAGTTAATAAATTTGATTCAAATAGAAATCTGTTTGATATTTAACTAATACAATGCAAATTCCTGGATGAGCCCTTAGAAAAAAAGACTAAAGGAAAAAATAAATGCAATAAAAAGAACTCAGAAAAATAAATGTTTAACAAAATGGCTTTCTTAATGTGCCAATTTAAAAATATAGTAACTTGCAATATTTGCTTAGGAAATGTTTGAACACAAAAAACTAATTCTTCCCCATTTCGTATTTTAGGAGAATTGAAGTATTCTGAAACAGTATTTAGGAGAAATTTGATTGAGAAAAAAAATTCAATCGGGGATTATGTCATAAACAGATGACAAGAAGGGGGAAAACCAATTTATATCTGTTTTAAGAAATGCTTTGTCGCAATTTCTTTAAAATGCGGATAGATAGATTCCAATTTTAAAGTTGCTTCATGAGTGCCAAGAGAGTATTAATTCTCTTCATTGTGATATTGGTTCTTTTCACTAAAATTATATCAATTCTTTTTTGATTTAATTGAACATTCTCAGAGATATGAAGAAAATGAACATAATAAACTTTTTTTACTCAAACTACCACGGCCGGCATGTCACTCTTGCATCTTAAAAAAGTAAAAAGATAAACAGTGAATTAAAGAGAAACTTTAAAATAAAATGGAAAAATTATATTAAAATAAAGAGGTAGGTTAGGTATATGTTTTTAACAGATTTAAAACCAAAACCCAAGAAATTAACGATATATCTTTATATCTTACGGATTTAACTTTTATTCAGGACATATCTATTCAAAAATAGCATAAATGTAAAAAAGACGATATTTCTTGCAAGATTCTGGTATATATTTCTATACATATTAAGGCAAACCAAATACGAAAGCTCGAACCAATAAAAAATTACCTATTTACGTCTCACAACGTACAGATCTCCCGTTTGTCTCCAGAGGATTTCTATAATCTATACTCAATTTTGATACGTATTCTAAAAAGGAAAAATCAAATTTCCCAACGGACTTTCCTCTATGTAACATGTAACCCGGGTTCATATAGAAACAAGTATCCATACATATAAAACCCAGACAATCTTTGAATACAGATAAAATCTCTAAGTCAATCTACGAATCAATGCATATCAAACGACAAATCTCCTGAATATGAGAAAACTTATATTACATGTGTTATGTATGATGTATTGATGACTATGAAAATATATATATAGCACGGCAAATATAAGCAATCGAAATATCCATGAATGTTTGAAAAATTATTAGTAGGTGAATATATGTATGATATATAGTGACCAAAAGATATCTTTCCCTTTTCAGAAGCATATGCAAGTAAAAATAATGAATGGAATGGAGCCAAACTTCGCATACAAACCACCGATAGAATAAGGAGATAAAAACTTCTGCAAAACAAAAAAAAGCAATACAAATAATCGGTAGGTGAGATTTCATCGTTGTCGAAACGAAAACATGAAATTCAATAAAAATCAGAACGAATGCGTTGAAAATAGATTTCATTTCCAAGAAGCTTCCAAATCAAAAAAAAAAATTTTTTTACGGTCACCTTGTGTATTACATAGACTTTCGTCTTAGTAGTATCAATTATCTACATTATTAAGATACATAAAGTTTCTGCTCTAATCTCCTGAAAAAATGTTTACAAATGTTAATTTATTCCATAAACGCTCTAAATCTATAAAATTATCAGCCTACAGTTAATAAAATGTAGGCTGATAATAATAATGATAGGCTTTGTAAAAGAAAATAATTAGCTACAAAAAAATTGTAAATAATAAAAGATTAAAATGAAATCTATGCATATTTCAATGCATCATGTCAGAACAATTTCTTGAATGGCCAAGTACCACGTGCTCGTGCAAGTTAAATTATATTTTTTATTTATTTTAATTGTTTCATTGAATGAGTCACTTTAGTATTTCAAATGATCAAAAAAACACTTTGTCTCGCATTTATTGTTTAAAAAAATATCACATTTCCTATTTATTTTATTTCATATAATCACTTGCTCAAAATTACATTTTTCTAGGTTTTATTTGATGCAGTAATTAACTTATTATTTTAAATCAGAGCTTTTGTAAATACAATGGCAACGCGTTATTAAAAGTTGATTTTTTTATATGCTCGTGCAGATAAAATTTCTATTTTTCGCTTACAGATTTTTGTTGATGCCAAAAACCTCATCCCCAAAACAACATCATGTTCTGACATAATAACATTATATCAAATAACATGAAAAAGATAATTAATAATAGTATTTTCTTACCTATATTTAATTGAGCCCGATTTTCTATAACTTATTTTATATAATGTAAAAATTAAGGCAAATAGTTTATTGTGTGACTTTATGCAGAAAAATTCTGATTTATATGATAATCCATAAATAAATAACAGTAAAATATTATCCAGCTTCCTTTTATAATATAACTTTAAAAAGCAAATTAAATGTCAGTGCAAAAAATACATTGATTCAAACAATTATGTAGTAATATTCACTGATTATTACAAACAGACCTATTCCCAAACTCAAAGAATATTCTTTATATAAGACACCTTTTATAAGACATTTTTTAAATATTGCTTACCATTGTTTGTAAATTAACCAATATCTAATTAAAACAGTCTTTAATATTTTTTTACATTCGACCTAAGAGATATTTTAATAACAAAATATTAACATTGTTAATTAGTAATCAGTAAACTTTTCTTTTTGGAAATTCATTTTTCATTGATTATCTAGACTAAAAAATGTATGAATCGCTATTATCAGGATTTGATTTTGCTGTATGATCTTGTCGACATTCAAAAAGCGTGTTTTATTTCTATTGCAATATTTTACACTTATTTAGATATACCATACTTAATTACAGAGTGCTAAAATAATTACAGTGATGAAAACTTTAAAAAATGGCGAAAATAAATTTAAATGTCAGATATAGAACGTAAAAGCAAATTACAATTATATAGCAAAGCTGTGTTATGAATGACACTCGAAACCGACTGGAATTGTACGTATATAGGCCATTTTAATTTGGCCAATAATTCTAAAAATTTCATCGTTTCTGAAATATCAAAATGGTAAACGTGATACAAATTTCCTAAAAATTTGCAGATACTGAATACTAAACACATTGAAACACTTCTTGTATCTGAGCTTTTTAAAAGATAAGCGTCCCGAATTGAAGTTACTTTAGGACTTTTGGGGAGCGGATCTAGTAGTTTCAAACCTTGGTGAGATAATATGAACGATTTCTGAGATAGAACCTTTGTTTAACATTCTGTATGAAATGTAGGGAAGCCTATTGATTCCGATGTATCTAACATGCATTAGATGTGCCTGTGCGCAAGATATATGCATATATCAGTCTTGAATCAACAATCCACCGATATCAAGCTATCATGATTTCTGTTACATCTGAAATCCTATTCACTGTACGAATCGTCTTATCTTGATAACGTCCGCAATATGCCCAATATCTCGAATGTTTTTAATTGAATAATCTTGGTTGTAAATGAATATCTCAGTTCTTTTAAGTATTAACCCTTTGCACTTGATGGCTCTTCTTCGGTACCATTCAGGACGGTGCATCATTTTGAAGCTTTATTTATTTATTTTTCAATTTTGATTATTGAAAATACCAACATAATGGTAAAAAGACGGAGAAATTCAATTTTAACACACACACACACACACAAATTTGGAGCAATAAACAAGCCTTTTTATTTTGAATAATTATGCATCGAATTACTTTTCCGATACGCCCGGGTGCCGTATCGGCGCCGCTCGAGTGCAAAGGGTTAATTGCTAAAGGATTTTTAAATTACTAAGTATTGCAGTAATGTTAAATTGGCGTTTGTTGTTTATTTTCCTTAAAATTTTATATTGGTTACAGTCTTAATTTTCCGGTAGAAATATTTTTTTTAATTTTATTCACAACTGCGACTAAGGTTTACGTTTGTTTTTTATAGTTACTGTGGAAGTCTAATAATGAGACTAAAAATCATCCCGTATACAGATTATTTGGAATCAACTTATTTACCAGGATAAATCTGTATTCTTTGTGTAAGCTAAATCCTTCTACTATTTTCTTTAATCTTATCTAAAAGGTAATATCGTTGACATTTTGAAAGCATTTCCTAAAATAGGAAGATAATCAGATTCACGTAATCCCAAAGTTCTACAACAAAATTTACCGAATGAAATAAAAGGGGAAGACAATTCCAAATTTCTCCTCCGTTTCAAATAAATCCTTTGAGTTCCGTGTAAAGAAAAATAACTCAAGTACACGCTATTCTATCTTTCATCTTTTGAACCCAAGAAATAAATCTTTTCCTTAAATCTAAAAAGGCACAGTTTTCGAAAGAGACTTGAAAAATTGCTTCTGCTTAAAATATAAATATTTAAAGTCACTGAAAAGAGAATATGAGCACAATACAGATTTTTTTAATGTAATGTTCCTTAAAAAAACTTTTTTTCTAAAAGACTAAGAATTGCATTATACTTTAAATTTGAAGATCAGACTGTAAAGCTTTCGATCGATAGAATTTTAGATGGCAAGGTAAAAGCAGAAAATAAACAGGTAAATGAAATGTGAATTACATTACGAAAAATAAAATTTGAATTAATAAAATATAAGTATCGAACTTATGCAAAAAAAAAATCATGTTCGTGTCGTCAATAGCTTACATCTAAACAAACCGGCTTCCTAGCACAAGGGTAGCGTGTCTTCCCCGTGGTCTGGGTGTCCTGGATTCGAGTCCCGGTAAGGGTATGGTTGTACTTCAACTGTTCTATCTGTGAAATATGCGAATGTGCTCCCCTGTAAAAAGGGGCTGTACAAGTAAATGTGACGCGTGAGTAGTTAAGACGTACTCTTGGCCCTACTTGGGCGCTACTTAAAATAAGAGGCGCACTTTCAGCTTAAAACCATTGATTGTGTCAGCGAGTTTGTCTATGACAAGAACCATTAGAAATAACAACAACATCCAAACAATCCATCTCTTTTATACTCCATTCATTTCAACTCCATTATACGCTTACAGATTCCGAAATATTTATTTGTGTTTTGATAAGTCATTTTTTTTCCTTTCAATATTGATAGCAAATAAATTGAATGAAAGGTTTGTCATTCATCAAACTGTGGACAATTTTTTTATAGATATTTTTATATCAATAGGGATATTTTTATTAGTTTGAAAAATGTTCTCAATGAAAATAATTAGATACAACTTAAAACAAATCTATGACTGAGCAACGGTTTGAACAATTATCATTGGGAAAGAAGGAAATATGTATTTTAATTGCTTCTATAAAACTGAAATCCTCAAATTTTAAGAAATTACGCTAAAATATAGGCATGTAAATAAATGTTTTTATGTAAGCCAATTCAAAATAGATTTTACTGAATTGTTAGAAAATTTATCCAAAAACTGACTTCACAATATATTTTTTCTTTTAAAATTAAAATTAATAAATTATGGAAAGTTACATAGGAATGTGAACATAAATATAAGTCATTGTGCAAAATAAAAGTTTTGGCTGAATAATT
The DNA here is from genome assembly GCA_026289955.1 of Argiope argentata. Taxonomy (NCBI): domain Eukaryota; kingdom Metazoa; phylum Arthropoda; class Arachnida; order Araneae; family Araneidae; genus Argiope; species Argiope argentata. The sequence goes on along the minus strand of JAOUZG010008502.1, from coordinate 295,049 downwards.
ATTGAAATAACGGAAAGAAAAATGTTTATTTATATTTCCTTTTTAAAATTATTACAGTAAAATATCGCCGAACTATAAAAAGCAGATATGATAGTTGTAATAAGCTAATAACAACAAACAAGAAGTGAAATTTTCTTGGGTTTCGGATGAAACAATTTTTTTATTGTTTTTGATTGTTTTCTTGCTTGCTAAGGTAGCGTAAGCAATTCCTATAGGTTTGTAATTAACGCTTTCGCAAAAAAAGAATAAATAATAAATTCCCTAATTAAGATTCCTATTTCCTTTCCTAATTTCCATTTTTATTTCATTTGAGAACTAAGTGCACATTTTGGTCTCATTTGAAGAAATTAAACAGTATCAAGATCCAATGTATCTTGCTGATATGAATTTTTCCTTGTGAGGGGTTAAGGTGAGCTTAGCTCAAAATAATTTTTAATTTAAAATATTAGAGCCGTTCTCAGTCATCTTTTTCGAGTTCAAAACTTGCATGGTAGTATCTTTGTAATTATGCTTCTCATGCTAGTTTTTCAAAGTTTAAATGCTGTACAGTATTCACATTCTTTAACTTAATTGCACTAAAATAACTTATGCAAGCTTATTAACTGTTCGCACATTTATACATAATTATTAATAAAAACAATATAAATGGAAGAATTGCCCTTTTGCTTAAGCGATATTGTCTGAAATTATAAATTTATAAAGATATTTTACAGATTATCTAGCCTTTTTGTAGTAAATAAATGACTCGATGCTTTTAACTATACCTCAGATGAGTTGTAATTGCAGTGATTGCATGCATGTAATAGCTTATTAGAAGGCAATGGCAGGAAGGCAGTGATAAGTGTATCGCTAATAAATTAAATCATTGCTTTTCTTTATAATAATATTTACAAAAAAAAAACTCTTTTCCGGTTTTAAAATTCAGAAAATCTTTATTTGATCGATGACGTTATCTACTAGGCCAATATACTTCGATAAGATATATGCAAATATTCGTATCGTAATGACTCAAATATATTAACAATGTTTAAAAAGAGAAAATACACATTCAATTTTACACATAAATACAAAAAAAATAATTATAATTCTTATTTATGATTAATTATATTTATATATATTAAAATTATTTTTAATTATTTAGTAGAAATCGGTAACACATAGTTGCATTCATTAAAACTTTTTCCTTATTATCGTATCCTCGTTGTTATCTGATCCATACTCTACTTTATATTGAATTACCTAAAAAGTCTTTTTTTATTACTTTGCCAAAGCCCTACTAAAATTTTTTTAAAATACTTTATATTAAATTACCTAAAAAGTCTTTGTTGGTTCCTTTGTCAAATCCCTACTAAAATGTTTCAAAAAATATGAAAAAATATAATAGTCATTACGAGTAAACCAATTTAAAAGCATATGTTTTGGCAATCAAACAGTTAAGAAAATCGAAACGTTTTTTGCTATTGTAGAAATGTTTATTTAATTACGAATTCACAATATATGGAGGATGATTTTGAAAATCATTCACGAAAATGATTTTATAAGCAATTATTACAAATTTTAAATTTAAAAAAACTATAGACTTTAAGAATAATTTTATTAATTTTAACAATATTATTAATTTGTACGAAGTGATGGAAAACTAAGCATCCATTTTGAATCTGAGATTGTTTATTTATAGTCAATATAAAATAAGATTTTTTTTTATCGACTAAAATTATTATTATGTAAGTTAGAATCAAAAATTTCTTTTAAAGAAATATACAAGTTCTTACGATTGTCTTTGAGCTCAAATCTTAGCGCACATACATTCTTTCTAGAAGATATTTACGCCATTTAAATAGAAACAAATCAACAGCTTCGGGAAAAGCGAAGCTTTATTAAATTTCTTACATTCCGACCTGAGAGTTAATAAGATAAGCTATTGTAATTCAGTTGAATAGAAGAAAACAAAAATCTCACGTTACTAAGCAAATTTAGTTAATTAAGCGAACTTCTTTCTGATAATTCGGAAACAATTCAACGAGCTACTTACGGCGCCTTTCCTTGAGATTTAATTAAAAATATCCATTTTGTTCTTGAAAGAAAAACGACACTTAAAATTTATGAGATATGCAATCACCATTTTTGGATAATCTAATAATTACTCCAATTTTTTTAGAGTTTTATCATCGAATTTAAACGACAAAGAAATAATCTCTCTTGAAAATTTAAGCTTATTAATAAAATCGCTTTAAAGTTGATAAATGAGAATTCAAGAGAAAGACAGCAGAAAGTTTGTTATTTAATATATCATTACAAGTTATCGTTATAAATAAATGTGAAAATTCAGAAATAGTTGGTATCATAGGATACCAATTATTTAGGAATTTCTATGAAAAATTCCAAAATACTCAAAAGACTTTTTTTCAAACTTTTCTCACATATTCTATGAAACAAAATGAAAATCTTAGTGGGGCCCTCTGCAAAAATTAATTTTATAATTAATTTCTTAATAATTAAAAGCTGTTCTTTCATGTATAGAAAGGAATTTTATTTTTAAAGATTTCATTCCTAATGGAGGAAAATATTATAGATATATTAAACTACTTTATTTACTTTCTTCCAAGTCATCATTCGAAAAATTTAATTTTATTTCTTTCGAAATTACAAACCAATGTATGGAAAAAATTATATCTAGGCTATTTCAAATTATAGGCATTTGTGCCTATAATTTTTTCAAGAATTTTCAAGATTAATCTGTATCTCCATTTTTAATTAAAAAATAAAGTTATAAATAGATAAGAGGATTATGTATGTTATAATATTTTATATAAGAGTATTTTACTGTAAAAATGTTATTCGCATTGAAAAAATTCGTTTCTTTATTCATGACACGGCATTCCGTATAATATCTATTAAATAAGTATGTACTTTGTCGCATATGATGCTTAAACTAAGTAGCAATCAAGGAATGGGTTATAAGTATTTTTACTTCTATTCATAAATACAGAAACAAAAAAAAATACAGTAAACATTTTCTAGTAATAAAAATGATATTTTTATTATTAAAAGACATGAAAATGTTTTCAAATCTAGCAATGCCATCTTTATCATATAAATCGTAATAAAAACAAATCTCAGATTCAACAAAACAATTTTTGAGGTCGATTGATTATTTAATAAAGATATTAATTTCGGAGTAGAAAAAAGCAGCTAATATCAGATATTCAAAAAATATATAAATAGACAAGAGATATACATAATTAAAATATAAATGATTTGTTAAAAATTATACATTTGTAGTTTCTTTAAATGTAGCAATATGGATAATAAATAATATGCTATGACATTTTCGGGCAAATTAAAATGACTTCGCACTCTTTGAAACTTATATATTAATAATATATATAAAAAATAATCTTTCGATAATCCTTTGTTCAAATACTAAAAACAACATTATATAATTTTTGGTTTTGCCTTTATATAAAAATATATGTCTTTTACCAAAGATAACCATATTATTGTTAGTATTTTCTGTGATTCTCGCAAAACTCTTTGAAAATTTTTTATGCATTTTAACTACATCAATTTTATGTATTACAACAAAAACATTTAGTTTTTCCGATATACAGAGTTATTAGGCAATAAGTTATCATCTGCAGGGGGCTCTAAAATGCGTTCTGTTAGTTCATATTAGATAAAACGAACTACAGATAATCCAGATGATGCACTTTTCGTTTAATAAAAAATTTAGTACAAAAATTGACCAATAGATGGCACTTTAACAAAAATTGCATTTATTTTCATATATTTAAAGTGTAAAACATAATATGCGTTAAAGCACATGTCTATCACCATTTTTCTTTCGATAAGAACAAGACGGATTCTGCACGAACATTTTCTATTCGTTAATCCTACGCCACAAGAAAAAACGCTACTGGTGAAATTGTTCTACCAGAACCACCAAAACTCCATTGCAGCTCTATAAGAATTTCGTCGCATGAAGCAGAAATGAAGATGTCCAATGTCTCCAGACGTCCTACGCAAGGTGATGCAAAAACTGAAAAAGACTGGGCAATTTGGCATTCTCCCAGGTAGAGAATGATAAAACCTCCCGTCTTCCGGCGTCGAAAATGTTTCGACTGCGCTCGTTGAAGCCAGCAATCAGTCGCCGCATAATAGTGTGAGTTTGCCAGTCATTTCCTGCATTCTGTATATACCGTATTCAACTGTACGGAGAATCGTACGGCAGAAATTGCACTTTTATCCATACAAAATTAAGTCCATACCCCTGTTACAGGACGCGGACTAATTTTTTTGCTAAACAAATAAAGTTTCAACTTTTGTCACCCTTTGTAAATATAAACAAACATGTCAAAGAGAAGTTGTGAAAAGTGCTGCTTATCCCCAAAATCAACTGTACCCCCTTTTTTTCAATGCATGCGGTTTAACATCTGCAATTATATATATATATATATATATATATATATATATATATATATAAGCAGGTGAGGTTAAGATATTTGTTGTGGGCCATTCTCTATTTAGAAGAATATGCTCCTTCTCAAGGATGGGATCTCAAAAATGTGGTTGCACGATGAAAGTCCAACAGGTAAATTGTTTCACCGATGTAGTTGCTTTAGTCATATATATGGAACTAAAACCATTGGTCAAGAATATCCTTGTAAGCGGCCTCCGCCATAACCAGGATCCAAGTCCATTTGATCACTTCATTTAAGATTACTTAAAAACAAACTCTACGAAAGAGAATCCTCGAGTGAAATCTTTTTGATAAACCTTATTGATATGGTATGCATGCCTATTAACCAACATTGTTGCATTAAATGAAATAATAATTTGTTTCAACAATGAGTTTTCTGTATTTCAAGAAATGGAGTGAATTTTGAACAAATATTATGCTAAATGATTTTATTTCAGGTTCAAAAAAATCTTGTTTAAATTGCAATTCAAAACGAAATTTCAATTTTTAAAAAATTGATTTAATTTCTTCCAACACATGTCTTATTTTATACTTATTACCATGCTAGATGAATATCTATTTTATGCCTTTCTGTTAAATATTTAAGTTTAAAAAAATTGTATTGTCATTTGAATTTTATCCAATCATTTTACATTTAAAAAGTTTCATTAAAATTGTGTTTACAATTCTCATTTATTTTAAACACGTAGCTGTTTGTTCTAATTATAAAACAAAATAATCAGTTGTCGTATCTGTTAGGGTATCAAGTGATAATCTAACATAACCTTTTCAATAAAAAATTTCCTTTTTTACTGAAAATGACTCTTAGGCTGACTTTGAAAAACACAATATTACAAATTTTGCTGTACTGTTTTTGGCCCTTTTTTCATCACATTTTATTTATTGAAATAAATCAATACTTAGTATCCTGAACGAGTAAAATATTTATGAATAAAGGTAAAATGTATTTAATTTCAAATTCATAAAAACATTTTTTAGAATCCTATTTTAAATAATATTTCACCTTGTGAAGGAATGGCCTAATTCATTTCCATCATGTTTACTATACATGCTTCATTTTTCTTTTATTTTTTGTATACATGCTGAATGACCTTTTTAACGCTTTTTTGTAGTATATTTTTAAAAAATGAAAAAGTTAAAAAATAAGAAATTAACATAAGAGCTTAATTTAATATAAATAACTATTACGCGATTAATTTCTGCCATAATGTAATTTAACTATTTTATTGTATGTTTTAGAATTTATGAAATATGATTAATAGTCATTGGAACTGTATAAAAGTCCAAATTTCGTATTTCTTTTTCAGCATTACATTTATTGACTCATGCGAAACAAAATCTATTTTCAATTAAGTAAAGGTCCATCTGCAATGGTTAAGAAATTAGCTGTTGATCAGGGTGAGTATCCTGTATCTTAAAGATCTGAATAAAACGTAACAGATTTCTACTAAAAAAATCAAAATGGATTTATTTTCTCATAATATTACAATATAAATTTATTTTCTACTAATAGTGAGTGGTTCAGATGTATTAGTTGATGAACTCTACTTTCAACAGAAAACACTTTTCTCTATCTCAAAAATGCCATCAATTCTAATGAATCCTTCACATAGCATGCATCAAATATTTTGCCATGAATCTCAAGATCATATTTTTCATCATTTTAAAAGCTTACACAACTTTCGATCAAGTGCTCTGAAATATTAAACGTCTCAATTAAGGATCAACTGTGAATTTTGAGGTAATGAAAATGCTAAAAAGGACTGCTTCCATTTTTAGGTTTCAATTTCACATATGGATTCAAAGAATTTCGCCAAAATTTTATTTCTTAGTATATTGTTTTATCATGGATGAATACTTTTTATTCACATGTTTATCTTATTTATTTTTGTGATTCTAAGCGTATTTATTCAAGTTTTTATCATAAGCAGGGAAATTTTTTCCGCCCTGTTGAAGTTGTGAAGAAAAAAAAATGCTTTTTAATTCTTGATAAAAGTGAATAAACAAAGCAGATTAGAGAGCTTAAATGAATAAGCATTGAAAATTGAGTATTCACATAACATAAAAATAGTTATATATTTTGTGGTCTCATATTTTATATATTTTTGCGTTAAATGAGTAAATCAATGATCCCTCTTTTTTTTTTTGAGCTTTCTAATTCAAAAAAATATCACAAACAAAAACTCTTATTACTTAACATACTATATTTAATAATGGCTTTTATTAATAATTTTAAAAAGCATTTTTTTTTATTTTAATGTTCTTTTTTTACATTTTAATCTTTTATATACAATTAAAATTTTATCTGCCACGCAAAAAGTCTGCGATTCAAGTCTACTTTCTAATTAGATACTGCTTCTCTACTACAGCTAAGAGGTAGCGAAGAAGAGATAATTTCATTAGAAAGATGGCCCAAATATCAAGAGTTTTGATAGCAAACATAATACGGAATTATAAATATATAAATATTACGGTATATTAAAATCAATTTTTTTTCTCAAAACCATTACAACGTGAAGCAATTCGTATGGAATCAAGATTTAATTAACTTAATCGATTACTTAAAAATAAAGTTCTGAAAGAAAAAAAATAGCGCATTTTTTATCTAGAATACGCAAATATGCAAAGCTGCAATTGTTTCACACCAAGAAATGAGAGAAAAATCAAGTTTTAAATTTCAGTTTTCCCAAACAAGAAATAAGTCATATTAAAGAGAATAAACAAAACAAATTAGAATGTTTGAATAATTTAGCAATGAAAGTGGTTTGTTCACAGGGATTGTCTTTTTACTGTCCTAATTACAAAGTATCAATTGTAGTATTATTTCAACACAAAGAAAAAAGTCATATTTCAAATCCTAACATACAATGATCGACAGTGATCAATTTTAGAATATTTCCAGACATTCTTCTGAAGGGTCCATTCAATTTATACTTAAGATTTGTTTTGCTGATATGAAGTCATACGAAGCGACATTCAAGTGGTAAAATCAAGCAAAAACATTTTTTTTCTTAATGAAGGGACTGAAGGAATAGATGTAAGAACTACCATGGATTCGAAATTGAATTAACTATGTATCCTTGAAGTGAATCATTTCACGTGAGTTGAATCTCTAGTTGCTCGATAGCTATTCTTACAATTCCCAACGGCATAAAAATAGCAGCATCTCCAAAATATAGTTTATCATTTTAGGCCAAGTAGAACATACTGTTTGCCTACATCTCATAGGATAATATCCTGAAACGGCTCCCTCTGGATTAATGTTGACATTTATTCACTTTGTAATATCAAAAGTGTGCATTATCTTTTACCATTCTTCTTTTCCTTTTATCTGGTTGCAATACATCAAGACGACATGCTGAGAAGATAGACAGCCTGGAAATTGCATTTCTTCTTCGTCCCTCCTCCCCATTCAGAATCCATTAAGACCCTTTTATGGACGAAGTAATATCTTATTATTAAGTAATAGATCAAATACTACATACCACAGAATCCAATAAGTGTACATATAAGGGGACATGCCTAAACCTATTTTTAGGAAAGCCACCCAATAATTTTGCAGGGTACATCAGTTTGAGGAATCGGGCAGCAACACAAATACACTGACAATATCAAATGAAAAAAATTTTGTACCAGTTACAGCTAATACATTTACTACACGGTAAAGCATTGTTTAGTTAAATCTGAATATTTTACTTTTTTATTGTAATTTATAAATGAGGAATTTCCAAATTGTTTACTGTTTTTGACATCGTAAAAGCTTGAGTCTATTATAAGAATGAAGGATACCTCCTAATATTCTTTACTGTCTTAACTTCAGAAATAAAACTTAAAGATATGTTAAGATATACTGCAGTGACTATGTTTAAAGTGATGAAACCACTTATAGCTCTACCTGGTGACAAATTGACTAATTAACATTTTAAACTCGAAAATGCTATGAGATAAGGAAAAAAATCAAACACAGAGTTGAAAAGCATCAATTCTATGAATTTGGCAGAATAAAAACATACCGTGAGGATTAATGCTAAGAAATAAAACACTTAAAATTCATATTTGCTTATGCGCGATTCTTGAAACTTTCACATCACGAAAACCGAAAAAAGTTATATTTTATGCAAAAAATAAGTTTGATATACAAATAAGCTCCACCACATAAGTCATCAAATATAAAGCAGAATCTGATAAATGCATATCACTCACATATAATCAGTTATGTGAATTTCGAAGAGTGTCCTCCACGCTTACTAGACTTGACTTCAACCGACCACATATAAACATAATATTCACAGTTTGTCTTTATTTAAAGGAACCTGTGGCTTTCTAGTAGTTTAACAGGTAAATTGTATTAGTCAAGCTACACAATGGTTTATAAATTTTTAATCAGAATTTTTAAACAAGATTTTTATGATAGAATTTGTCACGTCAGTACAGTTCATTGTAGCTAGTAAGTGGAAAAAAATGTTTTGCAAATTTTGATTTAAAAATTAGTTAATTGATACTTTAAAAAACTGCTTTTACTTATTTACTTTATCTATGTATTAAATTTTATAAAGCTGCTTGTTTTTCGTTAATCAAATTTTTTGTTAAGATGAACAAAAATATCTGAAATATCCATGGAGTAAGTTGTAATATCTTAAAAACTTGTGAGATTTATCTTGAAATTTATTTGATTCAAGTATTTAGACATTTTCCTTAAATACTTACATGCATTCTCAAAGGTTAAATAATTCCTTAAGGAATTAATAGTCAAACAGCGACTCAATAAAAAATAATAAATAAATTTCTAACAGATCCACCTACTGACGTAGCAATGGAAAATATAACCATGTAGCTGATAAGAAATAAAAACAAGAAAAAGAAAGGTATGAATAAATTAAAAACAGATGGAAGAAAAGGAAAGAGAAAATGGAGAAGGGAAGGAAGAAAAGGATTTTTAATAAATAAACATTCTGATAAAGGAAAAATGTTTTGAGGTTGTTTGAAGAAAGGTGTACAGTAGCTCTATCCCCATTGTGTTTTGAAACAATTTTAGGAATATTGGGAAAAATCACAATTTTGAAAAGCGATCAGATGACGAGACTAGCACTTGAGCTTCTAACTTCGAGGCGGGACGTTAAGCTTCGACTGATTTAGCGTACACCAAGCTCGCTTATATTCTACTTTTTTAAAGAAATTTGTGTACAAGGCAGGAACACTCTGGTAACGAAACCGCGGTATTACAAGTAGACTACACGAAATCACAATTCAGGCGACAGATTATGGGATCAATTTTTAATTTGAAAAGTGAGGGCACAAAATGAGCTCTACACTACAGGAAGTTATCTATTATTTGTTTGCGTTAACTACAGTTCTGATACATACTGATTTTTATGTTGAAAGGTTAAATAGATTATTTTATTGTAAACCATTTGATATCATTTACTACTAATTTTTCAAGAAATAACAGTTACCAAATACCCCCATGAACTTTTATTATTAATAAAAGAATGGTAGAGAAAATAATTTTAAATATTGTTCTTTTCATAGTTACAGCTTGAACTATCTAGAACTTGCACCATATTCGGTACAATTGGTAACAGACGACAAATTTTGAAAAGTAGTTCTACTTTTAACACCTTAACTGGTTTGCCCGCACGCCGTACGTGCATCGATTTATCGAATTTTGATAGTTGTAAACAAAAAATAAATCATTCATTCATTACAATTATAGTTCAATAGTAAAATGACTTCGAATACGTAGATAAGCCAAGTATTCCATGGATTTCCATTTGAATCAAAATAAGAAAATATTCCCAAAATAGAAGGTGTCATCTTATTAGATAGTAAGGAAAATAAACCAGTTAAGGGGTTTAAAGCAACAAATTTGTTGCATGTACTTCTGATGCATATGATGAATGCATAGATAAGCTATTAAAAATTAGTCATAATCAAGATGTCACAAATACATTTAAAAATATAAACATTTTTCAAAAAAATCATTACAACTAACCCTGAGCTCCGCTACTAAACGGATGGTACTCTGCAATTTTGCTACTGACTTTTCTTCCCTATGTCTTGTACCATTTTCGAGAAAGAAGTCCCGAAATTTTCTAGAATATTACGAAGTAACATAAAACTACAAATTATTATCAGCATATTCTGAAACGGGGTAAGCTCAAATACTTTTCTTCATCACTTTCTGACCGGTCCCCTAATTGCCCACTTGACCATAAAATGTGAGTTCAAGCATATTCCTTACACGCTGGTAGGGCAACTCATTCAAGATTTCAGGAGAAATCAGGAAAAAATATGTGTCTCTAAAGTAGTTGGATACTTTTGATCATATAATGTACCTTTGTTGTTATAATATGCATATAAAGCGGCTTTATTTTATCTAAACTACAATGACGTATTTCAAGCTGCGAAGTTTTTGATAGCAGAAAGAATCGGAGGACACCAAAAAAATTGGTCTAAAACAACTATGGGGGCTGGTTTCTTCACCCTCAAAAATACACATAAAGGTACTATTAATATTCAAATTATTTGCTATAATGACCTGTTATTATTCGGAAAATTTTGTTTATAGCAAAAGAAATTTCTAAATTATAGCAAAAAAAATTTCTAAAGCTATATCTTTAAAAAGTCTAAGCTGTAATCCGGATTGTGGAAAAACTTGACAAATCTAAATCCTGACGTAACAATAATGATCTCATTATCTAATCTATCCTATTAACTAAAGAGTTGTAAAGATATTCGAATAAGCATAGTTTAACTCAGCATTATGTATCTATTAGTAATTTCGAGCACTCAATCTTGAAATTCAAGACATTAATGAAATATTTTGAGCAATTGAAATGTTAACAAATGAACTGAAGATTTAGGAAATACGTTTTATTAAAAAAGAAAATAAACTGACGCATTCTATACATATTCAATTGAAATGGCATTGGCAGTGTCGCATTGTAAACGATACTAGGAAGATATTCCCTCAAGTAGATTATCAACATATTTTTTTATGATTTATTGATTAAAGAAATTTATTAACAGTTATATTTAATTAACCCTTTAAAAAGCCACTTTCTTCTCATCATGGTATATTAAAATATTTTTAGAATTGAGATTGGCTTAAGAAAAGTAACGCATGCATAGTTTATTAAATAAATTTAATCTGATTTATTAATTAATAGCAAAGTAATAAAATTAAGACATTATTTTGTGTGAGATAAACTAAATCTAGTATTTTGT
>JAOUZG010008502.1:260895-283332 GCA_026289955.1 Argiope argentata | reverse complement strand
TGACTATAGAGAGATTTATGATGTTATTTAATAAAGCTCCTAGTTTATTATTTAATGATGTTAATTATTAATGAATCATTAATTATTTAATGATGTTATTTAATAAAGCTAAATTGATCTTGATTAATTACCATTACCTTACCTTCATTAATATGATAGATTGAGATTTGCCAGGAAAAATCGAGCTTCATTTAAAAATGTTTTTAATAAAGACTTAGTTCATTATGAAATTGAACAAAATCAGAATATCTGAAAACTTTAGCGAGACTCCATTTGTTGGCGATAAAATTCATTCAGTCAGTCATTACTTTTTAATGATTGGATTTGTGAGTTTATACTCTTGGATAAATATCTTCGACTACAAGAAAAGACTTTTTAAACTCTACAAAATACTATGTTGATGTTTGGTTTTATCATTCCATTAATCACAAAAATTCTAAGAAAGAAAGGAATTTTAAGACAATGTATAGTTTTCAATAAGATATCAATAAAATCCTTGAATTTTTTTTAGCGATCACTAAACTAGGATTAAGTGTCACTCGACAAAGGTGATTAAAAATATCTCTTAAATTGCCCTTATTTATGCTATTAACTTTGTCACTTCGATATGTAACAGATTAGAAGTGGAAATCTTAAACGCTTTCTGAGCTTTTTAGCATATTTTCATTATTATAAAAAAATCCCTGAAAAGCTTTGTAAATACTTTTTTCATCAGATTGAGAAAATATAGATGCTCGTCTAAAATAAAATAAGTCCTGTATCCTTCAACAACAAAAAAAACCTAACGTGCAACGGACACAAATACTTTTCTGTCAAATAGAAAATTTACCTTTCGAAGTAATTTACCAAAAAAGTAATACCTAGTGGGTCAATTATTGGAGATCGAGCTATTTAAGATATGAAAATATACTACGAATAATTACTGACGTCACAAAAAGGTAATCATCATTCTAAAAGAACAAAGAACTTATGTAATTGCATTGAATAGTATGATTGGTTCAGCGATGAAAAATTGTAATTAAAATGTGCACTGTGAATAGGAAGTAAACATGACTATTCAGCAGAATCCAAGTTATTCAACTTCCCATTTTAACTGACATCGTTTCTGAATTAAATAAAAATCCTAAATTTAAAAATGAATTCAGTATTTTACTTTCGATCTGCAGAGTTATCTCGCAATTATGTCATATTAATTAAAACTTTGCTTTGAAGTCACGCGGGGATAATATTGGGTTTGACCTGTACTTTTGAATCATTTAGATGATGAGAAGATTACAAGAGCCGCCATGAAGTTGTCAGAACTTCTGCCTTGTATTAATGGAACGGTGCTTCCTTTATCAGATTTAACATACGAGGCATATTCGGAAAGTAAGTACCGTTTCATTATACTGCCGCTGCAGCACTGCGATCGGCGTTCTGCGCCTGCGCACTAGTCTTCCTTGTTCACTGACTCTCAACTGACGCCATTTTGGACGCTGTAGGTTGTGTTTTTAGTTCGCTGTGCTTGTTTAAAATGTTTAAGACAATTACTGATCCCGCCGACTGTGAGATTCGATCTGTTATCCGTTTTTTAAACGCAAAAAATGTGAAACCGGCTGAAATTTACCGTGAAATTAAAGAAGTGTATGGTGAAAACGCGATGAGTGATGGAATGGTGCGAAAGTGGGTTAGAATGTTTAATGAAGGTCGAAAAAATGTTCACGATGAGGCTCGGAGTGGTCGGCGTTCTCTTGTCAATGACGATCTGATACGGAAAGTTGATGAAAAAATCAAAGAGAACAGACGATTCACAATAACGATACTTTCAGACGAATTTCCACAAATTTCACGTACTGTGTTGTACGAAATTGTTGTTGACAAATTAGTCGTGTTTATCATCGTTGGCGGCAAGTTTCTACGAGGAAGGCATAGGAAAACTCGTCACTCGCTACGACAAGTGTTTGAACATTGGTGGAAACTACGTAGAAAAATAGTTTAAGGTTTGGTCTTTCATGTAATAATAAAATTTGTTTGAAAAAAAATGTTTTGTTCTATTTATTAAAAAACGGTACTTACTTTCCGAATATGCCTCGTATATACACGACGGATACTTTGCGGAATCGGATCTCCAATTCCTGTCTCTTCGCAGTCACAAAATCGTAACTGAGGTTGCCGTAAAGAGAGTGATGCCGGCAATTGCAAATTAGATTCTATTAGACAACAGTGGTAGTGAATGCCTTCTCTAACCCCTTGAAATATAAATTTACTTAATTTTATAATTAGGAGATATCTTACTTCGGACATTTGTTATTATTTTAATTTCTTTAATGCTACAAGAGGTATTTCTGCAGCATTTCTTTAATGCTATATAGGCAATACTATTAAGGCATTTCTAAGTTATTTTTGCATTTGAATTTGCTTGCATTTAATAACAGATTTAGATCTAGAAATTCGGTATTCAAAAGTTGATATCGATGCATGTATCAGACAAGTCATGCGAAAGGGTTAATCTCGTCATTTCCGTTTATAGATTGATAAATTCTAATGAAAGCGTGAAATGAAAAAAGATGAATCAGGTTTGTCAGTAAATACTGACAGTAACGATCTTGGAAAAACAACCACATGAATCAATAATGGTAAAATGGCTCATCGGTATGGATTAAGTATAGACCAATCCTGCGACACAACGAATATCAAAATGGGTATGATATTTTTTATGAAATCGAGTGATATAATTGGTAGAAAGTATTGGTCTGCTGGGGAAGAAAATTACTCCCACAAATTTTTACGAATCCTAATTGTTTTGGCTTTATAACGTTCATTCAAAGATCGTTTTAATTTTTTTTTATTGAAATACTCCAAACAAAATTTGTACAAGATATTTTTTAATCCTTATATGAAACAAATCACGTAAGAATTTTTTGAATAAGAAATACTTTTCATAAAAAGAGCTCCTGTTTTTTCTTATTTCATTATCCGATTTTTTCATTAATCTTATACAATCCATTTGCATCAAATAACTACTATTACACTTCTAGAATGCAGAGCTTTGAAAATACCTTTCAAAAATTGGATGGAAAATGAAAGCGGATCCTTAAAAAGCCTTAATTGTGCCAAAAAGCCTTTCTCGGCAATTACATTGCGAACTTTCATCTCCCAACATCTGAGTAGATAATGTATACAAATCAATAAGTTGAGTTTAACAGAAGCTACGGCCTACGATGGCAGAAGCCGATTAACGAGAAGTCTACCCACTTGATATCGGAGTGGGACAAAGCCATCACCAATGAACAAAAGAGGTGATCGAGGATCAGATCATTAGTTGGGTAACTGTTAGTTGATTCTCGTTAAAGCAACCTTACCGTATACATACCAATGTTGATAAGAACAAAGTTGCTAACTACGCCCTCGTTAATTTTGTCCTCAAGTACTGGCCTGAGTTCTAATAATAAACTTTTATTCATATTTGATAAATTGCTTTCTTTGTCATCACATTTAGTTCTTGGTTTTAGTAGTAAAAGCATAATTTTGTATGTTTCTAATTACGAATCGAGAATGGTGATTTTTAACAAAGATAATAGGTTATAAGATGTATTTATGCATTTATCTGAAACTGGGGAACTTCAGCGACATTGTAAATTTCATTGCTGACATTTCATGAAACAATTTTACTGAAAAAAAAAGAAACGTTTAACTACAATAGTACAAAGACTTCAGAAGCACTTTTCTTTAAAAACAAATCTATGGATTTCAAATAGAAAATGAAATTTTGAAAAGGCCTCTCTTTAGTCAAGATTTTTCCAGAATTCAATACATATTGCCACAGCTTACCGTATTATAGATTTATTTTTAAAATTGGTCGTATTATTCAATGAAATAATATAATTAAATTAACTATTTCCAAAATTGAGTTTTTTTCTTAAAACTAAAAAAATTGCACGCATAGTCTTATTTTATAATATTTAATTCGGGAGGAATTTTAAAATATATCATTATATAAAAAAAGTTTCAATTCCGTAATAAGAATTATGGGTATAAAAGAAAAGTAAAAATAAAAAGTCATGACAACTATTAAGATTAATCATATGAAAATATGGCTGATCACGTTAAGATCCAATCTTGGTAAGCAACATCTTGTAATTTTTTCTTAGCTTATCGCGCTTTATACAATGGAAAACCAAAACTAAATGATAATTACGATGCGAGTCGAAATAAATGAAGGTAAATTAACCAACTTATTCTTTAAATACTTCGTTAAAAATCGAAGTTCCATCACACGACCAGTCTCTGAGCAATTAGACGAATGATTATTTCCGACAAAATTTCAATAAACATTTCGCCTGAATATGTCAAAAGAAAGAAAACTAATTTTTATCAATTTGCATTGCAGATTCCACTTCAGTATTACTTCAAAGGATACAAACTTCCTCTGCATTGATTTTTCTTTCTTCGCTGTAAATATGTTTAAATTTTGTTACATCTTTATCAAAAGGGAGAATTATCGGGAATCTTTAAACGGACGATGGAGTTTTAATGGTTTTAAATTAAAATGAATTTTTGTTATTTCTTTACATTCAGCTTGTTTTTAGCTTTGCGCACAAGCGATGTAACGCTTTTTCAAAATAAAAAATAATTAGAAAATCATTTCAACATTCTTATATGAGTAATTCCAATCTATATGCCATCTGATCTAAGTGGTAATTTACAACTCATATTTCCTTCACTGTTTTCACTTAAATTAATACCTTACAAGCTACTATAGGCAATTAACTCTGTGTACTCAGCTGGCTCTTTTCAGGAAACATTTTAACATTTTATTTACTTATTCTTTTAATTTTGATTGTTAAAAAATACCTAAAAAGTAGTTCTCGACATCTGACCCTGATTCAAGATTACGAAGTCACAAATAGTCCTCGTACTACTTCAGAACGCAACGTTACTGTAACTAAACTAGATATAGGCTTAGTTATGCATGCGTGGGAATGAGAGAAGAATTTGTTTAAATAGTTACAGCTCTTAGAATTCTGATTGAGATAAACGCCACATTGTGAACAGAATGGGAAAACAAAATCGTCTGCTATGGCTTTAATAAGCTTTCATAAACTTTAGTGCTCGTGTTTATGTAAATAAATGTCTTTTCTTATCACATTAATCTACAAAATTCATTCGAGTGCCTACAATCTGCAAAGAACCTAATATTCTATTTTATTTATCAATTCATGTATATAAGCTGTAAGTTAGAGAATCAAACTTGTACTTTTCAGCTAAGATAGAAAGGTTTCCATATGCTAAATAATTGCATTAGAAATCTTTATTTCCCCAGTGTTAATAAATGTGCAGAGTATTTCAACTCAACTTGTACAAATTTCTGTACTCATTAAATTGCTCAAAGGCTAACCTGAATATAAGTATATAGAGTCGTAAACCTTCTTTGTAAAAAATAGTGCTATACATCCAGAGACTAAATGATTTCTGTGCAGAAAACATCCTTTGAATGGAAAATTAGATAATCGATCAAAAAAAATCATAAATCAAAATTTATCTTATAATTAGAGATTAAATCTGCAAAATGTAAGAAAGATTTGTACAGTTGTTCCAAATATTATGGGAGACTGGTTGGTTCCTTCCATAGACTTGCAGCATTATCGAATTGCTTATGCATTGGACACGAAGGACATGGATATCTAACAGCGTCTAGAAAAGCATCAAACATTCATTTATGCAGAATATTTTCCAAGTAACAGTTACATATGTGGATGGTCTTCTTAATTCCACGATAATTATACTGAAAGTAACTATCTTTGCAATCATATTAGCCGCAACTCCCTCACTGAAGGCAGACTTGCCATTGTCTTCAGCAGGTTGCCTTTTTATTATTATATGTTCAGATAGGTTTGGCAAAACTAATAACTTCTCTTATTGCTTCCAGTACGGAAATGCTACATTAAACTTAAAGTACATTAATGGATAGTGCAAAATCCCATGCTACCTGAAATTCTAAATACTTTGCTGAAAATATTTAACATGTTGAAATGCCGAATTTGTTTGCCCATTATCAATTTCAATTGAATTGAATGAGTGAGCAAATATATCTGGTTCAAGTTTTTCAAGGATCTGTAGTTGAAAAATCCGGGTACCTTACTTTACTTTTTCATCCGGGATCACGTGATATCTTTGATGTATGTAGTTTCCCACTGCGTATAGTGCTGATGATCCTGTACGAGTCCCCACTGTTGCCATGGTTATTCGAAATGTGCTGAATTTTCTAAAATATTCATGATTTTATGTGACAAAGATGTCACGTACATACATAGTTCCATACCAGAATTTCAATGACTTCTATATATTTCATAAATGTACCTATTTCTTTCGATAAAAAGCATTCTATTCATCCATATGTTCTTTCATATTTTATATTCATTACAAACTAGAATATGATGATGGTACTTCTCCATTGCTACGCGATTCCAACCCAATATTGAATGCTCTATTTCTATCAAAAGTTTGCACATGCTGTACTTAAATACATAATTAAGCTATACATAAGTGAGTAAGAACACTTATACATTTAAAAGTTCTCATTTTCGATCATTTGTTTTATTGCATTTGAAAATTTCATTTTGAAGAGAAATGGTTTTCATTTCCTTCAACGTAATTGCCTACTATATTTTAAAAGGAAACTGAGGTTTTTAACCATATAACTGTATATTTGTTAATCCCTAGATCTGGCGTTAATATGAAATCTAGCTCATAGGCTGCCATGGGAACTCTACTAAAACCATTTTTCAAAGCGGTACTCCGAAATGTTTAATTTGCATAATCACTTTCAACAATAAATAAAATTATTCACTTCAGACGTAACACTCATTCTGAAAATATGACATTTCATATACCTTTTGTAGAGAGTAACACATCTCAGACATGATTGTATTTTCAACGCCGACTTAAGAATGTAAAACTTAATAAGTGTCAGCGAGAAGGAAAATTTCAAGAAAGCAATGCCTATAGGTAACATATACTTATGTTTAATGGAAGGAACGTAAAAATCTTATTATACAAATAAATAATATAATGAAATACATATAATAGGAAAGACAATAAAAAATAATAAAGGCTTAATATTTGAGACTTCATGCTAGATAAATAAATTAATGAAATATACAGAAAAAAAATTAAAAATATAAAGTTTTATAATTTTGCGTCGAAAAATCTGAAACTTTAATGGCATGTGCATTCACACTTCAGAAATGTCTAAATTTCCAACATATTCTTAGAAAAAACCAAGGGCAGTGTTTTCCACGTAACTTGCCATATATTCACTAATGTGTAATCTCTCTGCATACAATTTTGGATCTTGAACAAAGCCCTGAAAGCCAGGAGTGTTCCGAGTTCCTCATATGAACGTTCTCTACTTCAATAATAGAGAAGAAAGTCCGCGTAAATTGAAGAGAACTTTTATTTAATTGAATGAAATCCAAATCTGACACACAGTTGCAATTTAAGTAACGTAACATACCATAACTATTTAGCTCATTACGTTTCGCAGTTGTATTATTCGCCTGTACTAGGACAAACAGACTTTCACAAAATGGATTTCACTCAAAATTTAAGAGAAATCTACAGATTTGATGTATAGACCACATGTCCAATTTTACAAGTCTATCACAAAGTGGTTTTGATTTATTAAGCTCATAGACAGTCATAACATCAAAAATGAGTTTTGGGAGGTCTAAAAATTGGTGATTCATAAAAATCGCGAAGTCGAATTTTTTAAAAATACTTTTTAATTGTATATTTCGTATATGAGAAAGTAAAATTATATATCCTCCCGATTCTAGTTTTATAGAAAAAAAGGAAATTTTAATAATCATATATCTTGTTAATTTTAGCAAAAGTTTCGAAAATGTGATATTTTATCAGAATTTTACAGACTCTTTATTCTAACTTCAGAAGCTGTCTTTTCTTTCTCTTATATCCATTTCTCTCCAGAAACTAACATTATTTGCCAAGGTAGACAAAAGATTCGAAAGTACTCAAAGCGAATAATAAAGAATAACACACCTGAGGTTAAAAAAAAGGGACGCAGTATGTGAAATTCAAAACAACCCTACAAGTCTATCTCTGACTGTAGTGAACTAAATTTCTTTAAAGTAATATTATGCACATAAAATCTGCATTTTATTTTGAAATAGATGACAACATTAGAGTACACTTACTTTATTATGTTTTATGTGACAAACCATTCTTTAAACAATAGAACAGCAAAAAATTGCTTTGTTTGACTCTGAAAATTACATTTCGTAAGTCTTTTTCCAACAAAGTGTCTTTTTTATATGGCTCTTATATCGGTGTTTCTTTTCTTTTTTGATAAATGTAAGATTTGTACACACAAAAAGTCGTGACAAATTTTATTCTCTTTGAAGGTCTTTATTTTTTTACAATTTTTGCTCCAGAATAATTTATGGAATCAAAGGGCTGAATAATCAGATATCAAGTTGTTTTTGTCTTTATTTAAGCCATACCATGAACAAATCTTCCAGCTAAAATTAATTGGCTTTTCACCCCTTTGTATACAATGGAACGTTTTGCTTACAATTGCAATTCTTTTTTATCTAAATCTGTAATTAAATCAAAGTAAAAATTCATTTGGAAGACAAAATGTCCTTAGACACGCGTAAGTACTTCAGATGTTCTTCACTTTTATGCATGGATCGAGATAAACAATAGAAGTCCAAAATAAGATGCGGCATCTTATTTGGAACTTAAATTCATTTAAATTCAAGTATTTAAATTAAAGGATTAGCATTCCGTAAATAACTGTTTATTTAAAATCATATAATTTTTCTTATTCGCATAATGGAAAGCTTTCAAGGATTTTACGATGAATAGAATACTATTTTAGCAAAAGATATGCTGCAAACACAAACTTCAGTCATCACGTTAAATTTGGAATAATGTAAGATTAGAATACCAAATGACGTTATTACATAAGAATACGAAATGTCAGAAAAAATAATTTTATTCCATAAGTACATTTTTAAAATAAGATCAGAAACAAATTAATGAGCTTCATATGAAAATACCTGATTTCATGATTGCAAAAAGTGAAATCCGTTTTTTTAAGCTAATTTCTATGATAGTAGAATAGAAGGTAAATCAATAAATTATATTCTTAACATTAATTTTCTTTAAATACGAGATTTAGAATTATTCATAAGGTGTTGAAACGTAATTTCGTAACATATAATAGGATTTCCTATTTGATGCTTTTCATGCATAATGTTTGCACATTAGAAAATTATTCTTTTGTTTCTTAAGTGAAATCTCCGAGTCTTTGAAGTATCAAAAATATTTTTAAAAACTACATTTTTTGTATACCATTCTAGTACTTCATTACTTAATTCATAAGAGTTGTTTTAATCGACTATTACATATAGAAACTTAAATGTCATTCACCAGCATATACAAAACTCACTTTCAAGTTGGCGCTTTCGCGGCCCAATTAATAATTTCAAAACTTTGACTTAGATATATGCTTAAGATTGGGTAAATGGTTTAGAAGTTGTAAGAAATATTTTCTGCATTGTCTAAATTAATACAACAAAAATTTAAAAAAAAATTAAAATTTTATATATTATCCTAATATTGTTAGTCATAATTAATAAAATAATTTTTATCCAGTAACATTTTTGAGGGATTACCAATTTATTAAGTCTTGAGTTTACTTATTTTAAGCCATTTTAACCAGTTAAGGGTATTCAACGCGTCTACATGCCAATCCACATCTTGTTATTGGCGGAGTCGATGTCCATTTTTAAATTTAATAATAATGAAATCCTATTCGCTTTATCATGAATTACGCGTAATTATGAATGAAATTACGCAATTTTTTGTATTAAATTAGATATACATATGAGTCTTGGCTCGATTTTACTTAATATGTAACTTAATATGTAGAGAAACTTAATATGTAACTCATTAAAAAATAATTAAACCATTTCATCATCTGCTTAATCAACGGGCGTAAGCTATCTTGAGACGACTATTGATTGGTTTAAAATACTGAAATTCAAAGTTTCTTCATTCCGTTATTTTGATCGCAGAAGCTTGGATAATTTTTTTTTAAAATTTTGGATTGTCAAAAATATTTTTCAAAATGAGATTAATCAGCCCCTTATGCTGCAAAAATTAAAATTTCATAATTCCTTTCGAAATAATAAAAATCAGCTTAAACAGCATTCCAAATTATAAACTTAATTTAAAGTATTTTTTTAAAATTGGAAGTATGTGTCTATCTTTACTTGTGTAGAAATGAGTTTAAAAAAATCAATAAAAGGAGGCACCTTTGTATGTTAAAGTACTTCTAAGATAAAATCAGGGATGTAATCTTGATGCATACTTACGAGTTATTTTGAAATCGATCAACCAAAAGATGTATTGCAATGTAATTCGAGTTATTAGAAAGATAAATACAAAAAAACTATCTTCTTTTCAAAATTTAAAAACTGTTGCTATTGCACTTTTAGGTAGTGACATCAATGGTGAGAATTCGATTCTCATGTCCATGGTGGAAAATATAAATTCAATGCCGGTTTGAGCGTTAATTTCAACGATAAAAGTATCAAAGAAAATTAGTTTCAAAAATGAATATTCCTTCTTTTCATACATTAATATTCACATATTAGATTAATGCCGTTTGATAAATTTTAGTAAAAAACGAAATACATATTTCTTTTACTGAATTTTTCTCTGTTGGACTCGAATGACATCCAAGAAATTTTCGCTGAATGTAAATGTTTACAAAGTATTTGCACACTCTTACAACTAAATTCAGAAATGAATGCATACGTAATTATTGAAAATATTAATTTTTTTCGGAAAATTGAAAACAGAAAATTGCAGACAGACCTGCAAATAATGAACAATGAGCAGTGGATGTAGAAAATCAATACTTAAGTCAAAATACCTCAATAAAATTTGCATACCACAGCAACATTATAAATTCTGAGCCACAACCGGTTTAATCCTTCAGTGATAGTTATTGCTAATTTTTATTTCGTTGCAGCGCTTGCAAATATGTCCACATAATTTTAATATCATTCCCCGTGAAGTTATTAAGTAAAATGAGAAGATTTTTTTGCTGCACGATGCAGGAGGTTTAATTATAACAATCGTGCCCACTCTATGCTCATTCCTCTTTACATAAGACAATCACAGATACTTGATATTTTGATAAGTTCCCTTTATAATTATATAATCATTTTCAGTATTACCTAACATTAAGTGTAACAGTTGCCTAAGCTCTAAGTGTACCAGTTGCCAAATGAAAATTTTGCAAATCAATAATTCTCGAACAAATGGAGACAGAAATATTTTTTGCAAAAAAGTAATACAAACAAAAATTTGTTTTTTAATATGGAACTAAAATTCATTGATAGAATTTTTTACATAACAGCCGACGTCATAGATCTGCTGTTGATCAAATGGTATGCTGTATAATATAAGACAGTAGAATGAATAAAAGCTTATAAATGTTCTATGCATCATCTTCCCTTCATGAGCATAGCTTTCAAATGAGAAAACGCAAATTTTTCAGCATTAAACAATATTTCTGTTGGTCATAATCTATCAAATCATCATTTATATTAATACCCTATAAACGCTATTTTTCTGCTTTCATTCGTTTCCAAATTTTTAAAGTTCAATTTTATCTTCTTTATCTCTCTGCACAACGATTTCGTTCTCTTTATCATCTTTGTCTTTACATATTAAATATTTTCCACTATTATGTAAAGTTATTTTTAATATCTTAAGAAATAACATTTTTTAATCTGTTATCAAGAAGTCAAGAAAGGAATTTTTTTAAAAAGGAATCATATTTTTAACTTAAATTTCTTTTTAATAGTGTCCCTAATGGATAGTTCAATTCTTTTAAATTATGAACGGAGCTTCAATTGAAATGGATTAAGATGAAAAAAATTAAGCTGCAGAATCAGGTTCCGCTTCTTATTGAAGTTTCATTCAAAAGAGCTGTTAAAACGACTGGTTATCTTAAAATGCGTGCTCTTTTTAAAATAAAAACAAAGAAAAATACAAATCCTTATTTTGACTAGTAACATTAAGTTTTTTCTTCTAATTATTCGGATTTAGCTGAAAATACAGTGCTTAGCCACCTACATCATCTTTGATTTCAATTTTTTTAAAAAAAACAGAACTTTTCTTTGAAACTAACATCAGTCTCTTTAGTAAATTCACATTAATGAGATTAAAAGATTTAAAAAATTCTTTAAGTTTACAAATATTGTATTAAATTTGTTAATGTTTAAAAGACTGTAGAAAGAGGCTATAGGCAAAAAATTGAATTTCGCAATTTCTTTAAACTCATTAGCAGATTAACGAAAAAGATTTTTTTTCATGCTGCATAGATAAAACTTAGGTGCAACTTCGAATTAAATATATTGATTATAGTATAAAAGCAAATACATTAGAAGGGCAGTATTCAAAATCCAAGGAAAAACGACCTCGTTCGAATTAATTCGGAGTTAAAATAGGTTTAAAGATTCCTTAGAATTTCCACTAAGTTATTTCTGGAAAAAACATGGTTTGAAACTAAAAAAGGATTTATTTTACAAGAGTTATGTTTATTCCACCCTTCCTATTTTTAACCCCTCCCCCCAAAAAAATCAATTGAAAACAAAACTAACCGTTTTCGTGACAAGTATGATAATGGTCAAAGTCCATTGTCATAACAAAAACAAGTGTGAATTATTATATTTCCATTATTCATGCGTCATTTTGCATCTCATTTTTTTGTCGGTTATTCTTTTTACCTAAATCCCAATGGATCTACAGTTTTATTTTTGCTATCTATTTCCGTTTTCCCCGTAGCATTTCTTATTTTCAAGCAAACGGTTCTCTAAAATTGTTTTTTTTCTTTGTATATTTTTAGACGATGTTTTTTTTTATTCAAAAGAATACTCAAGTCTATAAATATAGGAAACGAATTTTTTTTCCAAAACAATAGCAAAAAAAGTACAAGTTTGATTTTTCTATTTAGAAATAGCTCTATCGTATCGAATTCTCTACATCAATCAACTAGAAAGAAAGTAACTTGTAGCAACAGATTCTGAAGGTTTACAAGATGCATTTAGTAGGGGAAAAAGCATCTAGAAAGCTCTTCACCTGAATCGATTCAGAGGAAGGAGGAAAAACGCCGAGGGATTCTGAAAGGGCTAATTTGATTACCTTCCCACTTTGAAACTGCCAGAAAGGTATAGGGAACAGAACTCATCAATTTAACCCATAGACAAATGCTACAAATAAGACATTGAAATGGTTCTGTGAAGTAGTAAGTAAAAAAATTAAGATCTTTTATATAATTTCCGAAATTCTGGAAATTTTCAAATAGCAGAGAAGAAAACGTTATCTTAACAATAATTTTAAAAAATGATATTTTAATCCCAAAAAATGGAGCGTTTAAAGAGTAGGGTGTGACTTTCTGCGAATATTTTTCTATTCACTTCCGAGTCCTTCCTTCCCCTTCCCTCAGAGATAAAAATTTGTTGAAGAAATAAAATGTTCCTTTAAATAGCTGAAAAAGAAACATTATTGGATTGATAATTGAAAATGAAATTTTAGAAACAAATTTCCCGATGTGAATGAATGTTCTACGATTCTGGCTTCCTTCAGATATTTAAAAAGAGCATCGTTGGCTATTAACTGTCAAATATTTCTCACAAACTTTATAATCATACTAAATGATATTTCAGATAATATTTTAAATATCGTGCAATATTTATCAAAATTTTAAATTTTTGAAAAAACAATTAACATTTTGAAACATCATTACAATAAATTTACATTTTTATTACTTATTAAATTAATTTATACGACTAGTGTGTGTGTGTGTTGAGCACGCATTCTTGTTTTGCGGATAAATTCATTGAGGAAATAACTTGGGATAAACCGAGTTCGTCAAACTGAAATTTTTGTTTGCTTGAGTCGAGCGAAGTATTTAAAAATTTGAAATTATATAGTATTGTATTTTGCATATATAAAAGGTATGACTTACTTAATACCATATATCCATATTGCATAACCAAAACAAAAACAAACATTCCCTAAAAACGTTAATCATAAAGAAAAATAAACTTCAATGCAATAAGAAGGGTAAAAAAATAGCTCAAAAATGTTTATTCATTAAAACGGAAATTGACAAAAGAAAAGTGTATGTTATTTTCTTCTTATTCGTGTTACTATTATTGTTGCTATATGCCCAGTTTATTTAAATTTACATCCTGCTTTGAAGGAAAACTTTTGCTACTTGAGAGCGAATTCCGTAATTTTGATCCATGATCGGATATCAAAAATAGCGAATAACCTACAAATTCTCTCCAAACATCCACGGTACACCAATAATGGGACATTCGACCCCGATAGACTAAACGTGGACCAGGCCAGTTTACACAACGATTGCAGGTGGGATCAAGTTTTGAACTTGGAACTCTCGGATACCAAAGCCATGGGCTTATAATGAACTATTGTTGCATTACGATTAATATCATAAAATTGCATACGTTATCTAAAAAATACGCCTAAATGAAATTGGGACTGGGGTTTCGTAGTATTATTCCATGACCAGTATCTTGAGGTTTCTCAAGTAGATTGTTGTGGGATGTATAAAATGTGCTTTTTAGAAATGAAAAATTTGTAGAAGTCAGATATAAAATGGTTTGTAGCTATGTATCATAAAGTTGCTTAGGCATTCATCTCTCGCACAGATGTATGTTTAGCATCGGATTGAGGGTAGATAGACTCCACATCATTATTGTATCCACAATGAAAGTGAATTTCTCACCAGGGATAACCTCAGACATGGAGATGGAAAAGAAGTTGTTAGTATAAATGGCATTTGCAGTTAGATATAAAAAAATATGAATACACGTCATGTAGCTTAGTTTTCTAATGGCACAATAATTTTTCCGTAAATGGAAGCTTGTATCAAACCTGTTATTTAGCTTCAAATAAATTTTAATCGTATAATCACATTTATAATGCATTTTACTAATATAATGAATTTTTTTCAGATAATATTCAGTACAGCTTTATATCCTTCTATTGTCATCTGCATCAAGAGTTTACAATTTTTTTAACCCTTAATTAAAGAAAATTAATAATTTTTCCCTTTAAATGCACTGCCAAAAAATTTTATATTTATTACGTTCTAGTATTCAGTATTTATTTCTTAAAATTTTACTTGAATTTGAAAGAAACGTTAAAACATCTAATTCTTATTAATATTTACTGGAACTGCAATGACAAACAATCCATTAAACCAAATTGGTCTTATATAAATGGATTATAAATTTTCTGCCTGTGTGAACCTAAGAAAAAAGCAATTATTTAGATGTTTACCATAATTATTACACACAAAAAAATTTAGATATCATCCTTACTGAAGTTGTCTGTTTCTTGGTGACAATATGATAAACAAAAATATTTAATTCTAAAAGCATTTAAAAATTTTCATCAGGGAAAAGTTACAACTTTTATAACGGAAAGGAAATAAATCGGCATGTTAATCTGGCCGACTCTACGTTTCAGACGAGTTAACAAATGAAAAAAAAAAGATATTTGCTAACTGGGCTGCTACAGAGTTACTTACTCTGTTAGTCTGAAAATCATACTGAACTTTATAATTAGAAATGGATCACTGCTCTTTATTTAGGAACATCATACGCTTTCCATAACGAAAATTGTCGAAATTTTATATGTAAATAAAGAGGATTCTGTTGCATGTAAATATTACATCTGATGTAAATTTAGTATTGATAGAAATAATGAGCTTTTTCATTATAAAATAGTATAAAATTTTTAAAATATCATTTTCTAATAAAAAACTGAATAAACGTTGCGAAGAGTTAATAGTTACAATCTTATCTACAAATCAGTACACGCGAAAAAAAAAAGAAATTTGAAAATCATTAATCCAAAATAAGAATCATAAGTGAATATAGGCTTAATTTATTTTTATTTTAATTAACTTAAAGTAAAAATTTAAAGATATTTAATATCATACAACTTTAAAAAATTAGATTTAACAGATGCATAATACTTCTAAACTATTTAGTATAATATCTCAAAAGCTTATGATAAAAAAATCATACCTATACATACAAGAAATTCGAAAAAATATGTATTCATATTATGAGCTAATGGCAAAAAGCTGTATTTTTCTATCATAGGGACTCGTGTTGATTCAATTTCAAAAATAAATTTATGAGTTCTCAGTTTTTCAAATCTATTCATAAAGTGCATTCTTTATAATCAATTAAATGTCGATTATTTTATGTAGCTAAAATTGAAAAATCAATTTTTTTGCAGATACAAATTATTCTAAGTTTCAAATTATTAAATTGGATTGACTTTCTTAAATAAATAAATTGTGTATAAGAATTATAAAATCACAAAAGTTATATATATATCGCCAAAATTAAATTGTAAAATGTGTATTTAATCAAATACCATTAACAAAAAATAATCGTTCATAAAAGATACAATTTGCAAAAATTATTGCTTGAAGTGCACTGTGTTAGAAAGAGAATTAAAATCTCTTAAAATCCTGATGCCAGAAAAAAAAGATAATGAAGAGCAAAAGAAGCATTCTTCACTGAAGATGAAGTAATAACAGAAACGCATGAACTGGTTGAAATAAAATGGGCGAATGACGCATGAATCTTGGGGAGGGTGGCAGTAAAAGGCCACCTATATAGGTCCATGCTGAGAGACATGCTCCATTCTCAAGTGTGCTTTGCTTCGACAAAGCTGCTGAACTTCCAGGTCACGCAGAGGTAAGTGGAAATCAGATTCTTCTCTTTTCATCCCATTCAATTCTTACGATAAATTATTTCCATCATCCCGAGCACTAGCATGTGACAGTCACTGGACACTTTCCATGACACGCAACCGCTGAAAATACTCAAAATGGGAACTTTTTGCAGGATAGAAATCCTTTAACCGTTATTCTCACCGTTTTGATAGCCAAGGTAATAAATGTGTCCATTGAGAATAATTTTTAGTGCAAGACATTAAACTAAATTGGAATATGAAGGCAGTCGAGCAGGATTGTGGTGAATCACTTCGATAATTTTGAAAAAGTGGCAATGATGTGGTGGAATGTTTTGATAATAAAATGTAGTTTTTGATAGAAAATTTTATCTTCGTTTAATTTATTTATCCGCTATACCATAGTCAAAAATAATTTGTTTCATTAAACCTGCATGCTAAAAAGTTAATTGAATAAAAGTTATATAATCTAGAAAAAGTTTACAGTTATGATTCACTATTCATTTTTTTGTCGGTGATAACTTTTTAAGAAAAAAGTAACTTATTTAAAATATTTGAATTTTGATATTTAAAAAATTTTCTTTTTAAAATAAACTTTGCAGCATTTGTTACAAACAAAGCCTTTCTTAACTTTCATAATTTAAATATTATATATATATATATATATATATATATATATAGCATTCTTTATGTTAAAAACTATTTTTATTTGTTAAAAATGAGTTTTAAATATAACACATCGAAGAAACCAGGTTAGGGATTCAAGAATAAAATAAAAGTGAAAGAAATAGTTCCTAAGGAATATTATGTAAGGGAAGAAAAAAATAGATCGCCATAACATTTTAATTGGCCTGAGATTTTTCTTTATCAGTGAAATTAGAAATAAAAGTATTAGCTTTTTAAAACAGATTTAATGTTCTGTACGATTCTTAATGGGAAATTCATTATTTTCCACTTATAATAATTATATTATTTTGCATACATGTTAATTCTCATCTTTCCAAGAGCGATTTGGGTAGAAATGTTAAAAGAAACTTTTTAAGACTAAAAAAAAATAATGATTCAAATGTTATTGACCTTCTGGTATATTAATATTCTTTTCAAATGGAATTCATCTGGTTTTTTTATCAACTTCACACATTGCTATCATTTTAAAGAAAAATTGAGATATTCTATTGAATAGCATCAAGGCACCTTTTTTTTCACATATTTCTACACGAGGTTTCATTTTTTAATTAGTTTTTTCTTCAGTTTCCTTATTTTATTCATCCAAAGATGCTTATCAAAATAAATGATCAAATTTTTTTAATGAATCATAAGAGAAAATTCAATTAAGTTGAAAGAAATTTAATTACTTTTCTTAGAGACGAATATATCAGAAATAAACATGTAGGTAATTAAATAGAATCTAAATAAATAATAATTTTGATCCACGAGAAAACCCGAAAATAACATTTTTGAAAAATAAAGAAAAGCGGATCACTGGATACAAGCACCTGTTCTTGATTTAAATCGGGTAATTGATGAATTAAATTAAAGCTATTATGAAGCAATAAACACGCCTTTTTCTGTCTTCTTTATTAGGTAAACTGAAAGAGTATCTTCAATTGTAAAAAATTAATTACTTTACAATCAAATAAATGAATTAATATATTTTATGTTAATTCAAGCCTAGTTTTTAAGTTTTTTCTGTTTTCCAAACCCTGTAATTCGTTAAATGTTCTCAGTAAATTTAATAGACAATTATCTCCCTAAACAAAAGATCAATGCCTTTTTTTATTGAAAGAACAAACAATTTAATTACAATTGCATGAAACTATTTGAGTCTGATTTGAATAGCACCTATTCAGAAAACAACAAAAATTCCAAAAGCATATTTTGTTAAGATTTGTATTTGAATTCGTATTTTCATATAAAATAAATGTACTAATATCATTCTAAATAAACAGTTTCTCAGAAAATATTCTGTTTATTCTGCAAGCATTTTTTCAATACTGTTTATTCTGCAATCACTTTATCAATCCAGATTATTCTGCAATCACTTTATCAATACAGTTTATTCTACAAGCATTTACTCAATCCTGTTTATTCTACAAGCATTTACTAAATCCTTTTTATTCTGAAAGCATTTTCTCAATTGTTTACGAAATTAATTTATCCTGTAATAATCATTCATTTAAATCAAGGAAACTTGATTTCTGAGATGTGTACAGCTTTTACAAATACTGAGATTCCTGTAAAATTATACGAAATGATTATCTGACTGCATTTATTTGGACAATAGTAACGTAATATAAATTTAAAGTATTTCATGAGATGTTTATCTTTTGCTCTTCACAATAAATATTTTGACAAGCTTTTTAAGATAATTTAGTTATTTCAAGGATTACAAATAATTCGGAGAGAATAACTATTCTCCTCATTTTGCAAAATATCTTTCATCAGGATTCAAATTTATTGATAATCTTTTATATAAAAAATGAAAGAAAAAGTTTTTTAATCGTTTAATTTCATCATAAAAATTTATTCACTTATCAAATAGTATGAAAAATAAATTTTGTAGGGATGAACATCGCCGATAATGGGGAACATTCATTATAGGAATTTAAGCTAAAAGGATGAAGAGAGGAGGAGGGATTCTTTAAAAAAAAACATTTTACTCGTATATATCCTGATTATTTTTTTCGAAATTACTTTTAGATAACATCTCAGCTTAATCCATTGAATTCTGGCATAATCCGAAATTTATGAAAAAGGAAAAGAATAACTTTCGGTGCCAATTACAAAAGCAAATTGTTTTTATAAAGTATTTAAAAACTGCAAAATTACTTTTTGCTCCTCATTTTTTGCACAAAACAGAAAAAAACACATTAACAATGCATAATGGCTTTTTTCATATGTATAAAATAGGACTCAAGAGGACAAATATCTATGTCAGTTCGATAACAAGATTAATTCTAGAAGAAATTAAATTAAGCTGTACTCTGAAAAGCAAAAGTTCTCTGTTATTCTGCTTGTTTTCGCACTTGAAGCTCAATGCATTTGTATTTTTTTATTTACTTTTTGTCATTATTAAATATTTGCGATTCACGGTGAATCCCTTCAGGGGGAAAAAAGCACTTAAAATTAATTATTGAACTCGAATACATTTAGAGTTTAGTGTGACTAGACATTTATTCCCCTGGAGAATTGAAATAAAATTGACATCTAATTGGCAGTCGTTTTCTCTTTTATTCTGAATTCATTACTATTTTTTAAATTTACATAATGCATCTGTTGATAATATGCACGTGTTATGGCTCAAAATATCTCATTAGCATATATATCTATAAGCAAACTATTGGTAATAAAAATTATTGCATTTTATTAAGAATCTGAGTTTATAAGCCGAATTAAAAACACAGGAATTTTATTAGCGATATTATTTAATTTTTTATGTCTCGTTTTTAGAAAGAATATTTTAAAAGATCTCCAATATAACAGAATGAAAGTACCATGTGAAAATTACGATGATATGATATTCAGGTTTTCTTTTCCTGGGGGAGAGTACTACATATGCTAATTATATTTTTACGTTATTGATATGTATACGTTACTTGAGTAAGTTAACAAACCAAATCTTGAATTTGCATGCAATTTTCAAGCAAATTTCTTAAGCTGTTTGCAAAGTCACTAAGCTATAAAAATTTAAATTTTTGCTCATGAGAGATCCTTTTCAATTATAATCCTAAATGGTACATTAATTCAATGTTTCTTGGTTTTAATAATTTTAAAAATATCAATGCAAGGTTAAAAAATCACATCTATTTTTCTAAACAAATCAAATCTTTCAATTAACTTTTTGAGATCTTGGAACTGTAATATAGTCCTTATATTCAATGAATAAGTATGCATCAAATTATTTTTAAATAAATGATTAAAATAATAAATATAAATCAGACAAATTACTATTAAAACTGAATTTTTGCACTTTACCAATATTTTTAATATGTTTTGGATTACTGAAATGTTTGGAAAATTAAATACCACATCAGTGTTTTTAAATCATTAGTATAGAGATTTTCTGAATTTGAAAGATTGTTATGTACTATAATATGTTAATATTTTTTAATAATTCTATATATTCACAGCCGTTAAATTTTATATATTTGAATATATGCTTGATTTTTATATCGATTTCAATTTACTAGCAATGAATAAATTCATGATAAATTCGCGAAATTATCCTTATGATACCTATTTTGTAATTGAACATCATTTGTCTTCATAGAAAATCATTACCATTATCAGAGGTGTTGCCGTTTAACAAATACCGAATATACTCGCTGGTTCAGACAAAGATTAATATTACATTTGCCCAGACAATACGTAGTAATACGGCTTCGGCATTCCCTCGCAGTAATAGATCACGCAGCTTTTGTACTGTATTCGAAATTATTCAGTGTTATATAGCAGTTTGATTCTATGGCTTTGGATAGATTTGATGCTAAAATATTCGAATAATTTCATACTAATAATATTATTTTATTGTAATAGCTTCAATAAAGCAATAAATGTGATTTCAGATAAAAATATACAATGAATGTAACTAGTTGGCATTCCTATTTTGAAGCTATAAGAAGTTTATTTTGATTCTACTATAATAAGTCTAAGCAACAGTCAAATGGAGCAACGACATTTGGAAAGGAAATCCTCTCAAAATGTCCACGCCGCAGCAGAAGGAATCGAGTCCACTGGAGGAATCTCCTGAAAATTGGGGGGGGGGGAGTCTCAAGTTTAGAACCCTTTTTTCCGAAACCAAAACTGTACCACTAAACTTTATTGGACCATTAATGCGTGAAAAGACTGGATTATTTCTCTTTCTTCTCATATCTTGTCCTTCAATTATGCTACACTAAGGTCCACACAATCACTGAATTTTTTGTATTTTTTTCTATTTTAAGTCGGTAAAATTTTATTTATTTCGAAATTGATTGCGATTGATATTGTATGCGATTTATTAACATCACAACGATCAAATGCGATTTATCAACTTTTTTTTCTTTTCGAAAATGTTTTTCTAACATCCAGTTATTTTACTTCAGATGAAATGTGCCCTTGATTCTTATCCTCCAAATTTTGCATGCATTTTCTCTGAACACGATTTGATTTTTAAAGGATTCATTCAAATAGATAGTGCTCTGACCGTAACGTTAGCCCTGGTCCCATTTTACTTTTCATTACCTTGATATTGCTGTCCTCCAAATTTTGCATGCATTTCCTCTTGACAAGATTTGAATATTTGGAGTTTTAAAGGATTCAGTCTGATAGCGCACTCATAACAATAGCTCTGATCCAAGTTTGCTATTCTTTTTTTTAGTTTTAATCAGTTAGCAAGTATTTTTATAAACTTCCAAACAGCGTTAAGGCAATTAAGCATTGTTCTGTATATTTTAAATCAATTCTTTTAATTAAAAATGTTTAAAGACAAATATTGCAATGGTCCTTTAGGGTTCTTGGAACCTTTTGGATAAACAATACAGTAATATTCACAGACTATCCATCTTGCATCACAAATCAAATTGAATGTTATTCATACTGCACGGACAACATAAAACTACAGTCTTATAACTT
>JAOUZG010008502.1:246212-260495 GCA_026289955.1 Argiope argentata | reverse complement strand
TATTTATTTCATGTATCTCAGAAACGGCTCTAATGATTTGGATTAAGTTTTATATTTAGATAAGATTTTGCTTTGTAAGTTTATCTTTGTAGATGTCTTTCCCGAAAAAATGCCATTTTATACACACAAAAAAAATTATAGCTAATTATTAGAACCTCTTTCTATCTGCATTCATGCTGGCGATATCATATAGCGCCATTTCGGAACCGATTTCTCCAAAGTAAAAGGGGGTGTAATTTCAAAATTATAAGTAATAATAGATAAACTGTAAAATGAACATTGTTATTTGAAACTTCTATTCCTCTAAGAGTATTTTTTGTATTTAAATGTTCATATGTGTTCCAGTTCATATGTAGGTAAGATTGAAAAATATTCATATATAATTAGTATGAGATTCGTATTTAAATGGGGGGGGGGGTCGAAAAAGCACGCTTTTACAAAAAAGAAAAGAAAAGAAAAATACCGAAAGAATCTCAGTCTTCTAGATATTGATAAAGAACAGAGTTACTAAGCTGTACTTACGCTATTACTTATTACTAATAAAAATAAATAATGAAATATGAATTGAAATTACGTCATCTTCGGCCACTCATTTTTTAAAAAGAAAAATGAGGTTTCTGTCTAGTTAAAATGAGTACAGATTTTATTTTACTGAATCGCTCAAAGCAAATCTAAATAATGAAAGTTAGTTTTACAAATCGCAGGCATAAGACAAGCGTGAGCATGAAAACATAATTGAAAATAATTTGATGAAATATATATAATTAATATTGATCTATAATTAATATTGATTTTAATTTCGAGATACAAGTGAAAATTCTGTTCAGAATATGTCTTTATTCATATTCAGTAACTACGCATATATTCAAGTTTCTTTTTCTACAAAATAAAACTACTTTTTGTTACCATTACTAACGTGAAAAAGATTCCAACGACAATTCTTTATTTTGACTGACTATACTGTTAGGTACCTGAAAAGAAAAATTGTTGCGACTAGAATGTAATGTTCCTCTGGACATAATCAAATTTGGCTCAGTTTAATGCTTGCCAAGAAAGGGTTTTTCACAATTTTCATTATATTTTTAATCAACTAAAAATTAATCGAAATGTTAACGTATTTCCCAAATAACAAAGCATATTATCCAACAAAAACCTCTTTTCACCACTTTTAAGATTCAAAACATTAAATTTTCAGTTAATCGTAATCCGATTTTCGAATCACTGCACCTAGCTTTTCAAGTATAAAAACATATCTATAGAAAATATTAAGAAATGAACTTAGATCTTAGAAAATGAAGGTAGTGTTGGTTGATATAAACTACAAATTTAAAATTTGATATTCAAATAGCATTGAAAAACAGGTATGATGGCAATTCTAATTAATGATGATTCTATTTACTAAAAATATACGGCAACTCAATATAACTTTTTTAATATAACTTTTATAACAACACTTTTTAACTCATTTGTGCAAATTAAAGATTAATTTAAAACTTCTAAAACATCTTTGGAAATAAAAGGTGTTATTTCATTTAACTAAAATTTAAAAGATGAATAGATGAATTTACGGATGAATTATCATAGAATTGTAATAAATTCCTATAAAAATGTAATTACTGAAGCGGTAAAGCAAAATGTCAATAGAATTTATAATTAAGGTTTTTTTTTTTAATTTTTAGTTTAAAATTCAAGATTTTTTGGTCTCAGTAGAGTAGATTTGTATATTTACGACTTTTAAGGCATTTTTGCATATAAGATGAAATAATTCGTCGGATCAGTGGATTTTGAAATAGGATCACCTTAGAATTTGAATATACGTATAAAAATATAACTGAATTTAAATAACAATCAAAATGCCAATGAAATTTCAGAACATTTTTAACTCATCTGAGCGATTACATGTGCTTTTCGTTAAAACATTTTGCGGAAAAAGAATATTGATT
Organism: Argiope argentata; assembly: GCA_026289955.1. NCBI lineage: Eukaryota > Metazoa > Arthropoda > Arachnida > Araneae > Araneidae > Argiope > Argiope argentata. Next base: position 258,552 of record JAOUZG010008502.1, on the reverse strand, counting down.
CATCTATCAAGTGGATTCCGTAGAAGAATTACTCCTAGAATTTGTCGATTACGTTATTTTATCCCACCGAATGCGTGTATATAAAATACTTTGCTCGCATATAGGAAATATTCACTGCGTAAATTTCATTTCTGTAACCTAACATGGTCTATCGGATCCTTTTGAACTATTGTTTAAGTCACGAATTTTTATAAAAAAATTTGCAGTCGTATTTCTGCGCTGACCTAAATGTGTCGAATCGGAAAGCTTTATTGCTCATGCATTTGCAGGAGAATTACAAATGCATAGTAAAAACTGTAAGCGAAAAGCACGATTTTCCCAAGATATTTCAGCATTTACAATCAAAAAATTCAAGGACACTTTCACCATCAGCGTGAGAAAGAAAAATAAGACATATTTAGTTGGGTATTCTTTTCTTGGCTTTGGAAATAGCTGCTAACGGGATATAACCAAATTATTTTCCGAATAGATATCTTTCTTATTTTGGATCGTTATAACTTTTTTTAAGTTCCCGCAAGTAAATATATTATTAAAAAAGAGAACATTTAATTAGTAAAAAAAGAAAAATTTCTCCAAAGTGGGAATATATATATATATCAGCATTATCTTAACTAAAAAATTTGTCTTTTATTGAAAATAGAAAAAAGTTGAAAAGAAAATAAATGCTTGAATTAGCGATTGTTTTCTTAATTATTTTTCTTTCATTTCTTAACGGTTTTGTTTCTTATTATCTAATTAGATGACACTTCCGTATTTGGAAATATGCCACCAAGTTGATTCGTTTAAAAATCCAAATAAAATTTGGCTTTTGTTTACTATGTGTAATTTTTGTGCCGAAATATAGCTATTTTCTATGATTTTATTCCAGCGTACTAATTTGAGTAATTCTATAATCATAAGACGGACACGATGATTAAGAAGGTATGAAATAATTGAATAATTCAGAAACTGAAATATGAAAAAGAAATGTTAATATCAGCGACTTATCTTTATTCATTATTTATTTTGCTTTAATAAAGTAGTTTACAGAAATCAGACGTTATGATAAAATTGAAAAAGTCAAGGTCAAAACTAATTTGATTTAGCCTTACCTGATACTAGTCAAATACGGTGCTAGATGATGTATTCGATTCTGTAATATGATTGCGATCATATGTGAACCAATTCTTAATTTTTACAACAATCAGTGACAAAGAATTTTTCATATAAAATCGCTTGTAGGCTTTTTAATGACAAGCGATTCCATTCATAATATCCAATCAGCTTTGACTATAGGAGAAACTACCGAAATTATGTATTTAGCTAAGAAAATGTCATTCAAGTCTGATTCAAAAAGTTAGTAAAACTAAATTTTAAGAAAATCTATTCGTTCTTGCAAACTGTAATTTTGGATTTAACTACACTTAATAAAGCATACGTTTCTTTAAACCATTTCTAAAGCTATCAATAGTAAAAAAGATTTTAAAAAGCAATTTCAAGCGCCATGAATTAGAGATATCTCCTCTAGAGTGATAAATATATACAGTAAAATCTTTCAATTAATTATCGAATGAAGCCCTTATTAGTAATTTTGAAAACAAATATCGTAGATTATTATTCAGAGATTGTTAGTTTTTCCGATAGAAAATCTAGTGTTTACTTTGTTTGATATACTGCTTTGAAACAACGCAAGAAATATAAGAGAAGGATTTTTTAAATTTGGATCTTAACCAGTTAATTTCGGAATTTATTTCTTCAAGTGGCTCACTGGTGTGTTATCAAAAATAAGTGATGATGTCTATCCTTATCAATATCCTTAATATACAAACAAGGGAAGTGAGAATTAATCACCGTTCTAGAAGGGTTCTCGTTTTTATATCTTAAATTCTCCGGGGAGAAACCTGTGTCCCGAAACCGCAAAGAAAAAATCCTCGCCCTATTTTAGAACTCGAAGTGGCTGAAAGTCAGTCGCAACGGAAAATAAAATTGGATTATCAATTTCTAATGCTCCTCTCCCTTCTCACGAGCATCACAAACACTGAACCCTCATACCCTCATAGACGACTGCCTCAAAAAGTAGCCCCAGAACTTCTATGCTACTCGGGGAAGCGAGAACTAATCACCATACAGGAAGTTTCTCATCTCCATATTTGGGGAAACTTACCCTCAACTCACTGTCAAAGCTAAATCGTAAAAAAAAATGACAAAATTGTTATATTTTTCATCATTTTCCAAACTGTAAATATCCTTATATTATAATACAAATCGCTTATTCAGCATTTTAAAGAGGCTCTTTAACCATTTTATACATTGAGGTAACAGTAGTTTAAACTTTTATCAAAATTATCTTAAAGCAACGGAAAATTTATATTACTTTCTTCTAAATATTTATCATTTCTTTTTTTACTTTGTTATTTTCATTTGTTTTAAATACACTTCTTATTATTTACATACCCTGCAAATATCACTTTTTGAAGAATTCGAGTAAGTTCATAAATTAATTCGAAACAAATGAATAGCTGTTGAATGAAAGGAAATAGGATTGAGAGGTTTAATTTTGTAAAACTAAAGGCCGTTAAGTCACATCCTGAAAGAAATAACCAGAATGAATGCTTAATGCTAGGCATACCGCAACCAGACAAATGATCGTTTTCAAGGACAATTTTAATGTATTTGAAGAAGTTTTAAATACTTATGCCCCTAAAAATCAGTAACAATTCATGTGTGCCCATAAGACGTCAAAGACGTTTTTGTACAATTTTAATTAACTTGCTTTGTAATTTTTTAAGGATGAAATTTGGTCATCAAATTTTCTTTTTTATATAAATATGTTAATATTTTAATGTTTTGTGCATGTAAATTTTCTTGGTGACTATTATTTAAATATTATAATGCATTATTTAAATATTTTCAGATCTTAAATATCAGTTATTCGATTGTTATGATTTCATATGCATACATCAGCCTGTTACAATAGTTTTTTCTGAAGATCCTGATATTTCATAACAATGAAGTGTAGATTAAAACTCTAAAAAATAGAAAATAACTTTAAAAAAACAGAAATACTTTTTATTTATTACATTAACAAAACTTTATTTTTAGAGTCGCCTTTATTAAATTTATTATTGAAAGAAAGAATTTTGATCTAAGAAAGTCTAATATCAAATTAGCCTCAGAAAACTAAAGCATTTTTATGGCAATTAACGTCCTCAAACTGTTGATGCCCTTCATCTTCACCACGAAGCGGAAATTAATTCTTCCTTACGTCAGTTCTGAAGGAAATTAAAAACTGAAGTTGCCGGTACCTTAGAGAAGAGTATTCCTTACTGAATCTACAAACTTATGAAACTTCAGTCATGAGCTTTGCGCAAACAGAAAGGAGAATATTAACTGTCCTATCATCAAAAATATTTAATGAAATTGGGAACCGGAGTTGCTCGTTATATTTCTCCCTGCTCTGAGTTCTCAACTTATTTTAATGGTGCTTGGATGTTCACATTATTAACTCAGAATTTTATATTTTAGATCTTTTAAATTTGAATTCAATCCTACAATTTTCGAGGCTGTGTCAGAAATTTAAAATAAGCAAGATTTTTTTTTATTAAAGATTTTTGGAAATATATTTAAATCATCGGAATACTTCCCTTTACATAACTTGACGTAAATATTTGTTGAATGTTATTAAAATCACCCTGCCTTCGAACCATTATTAATGACATAATTGTAGGGATACTGTAGACGAATAACTATTGTTTATTTTTTTAAATCATGTGCGAACATGATTTTTGGGTTAGGAGGTTTTGGTGTCTCCGAAATTTACGAGGAAAAATAACGATTGTGTGTGTGTGTGTGTGTGTGTGTGTGTGTGTGTGTGTGTGTGTGTGTGTGTGTGTGTGTGTGTGTGTGTGTGTGTGTGCGCGTGCGCGCGCGTTAAACAGGGGTAGAGACCGATAGAGAAGTCTCGTGATTGTCTCACATTGATTTAAGCTGGTTAATGATTTAAATTAATTAAGATAAATAATGACAAAAATAATTATGTCTCCACACATAATAACTTAAAATTTGAGATCGTAGGTTTTTTAATTCTTGATTGCTGACAAGGATAAGCAATGAGAAAAAAAATCGGATAATTCCTGATTTATATTATTCCAGAAATGGAAAATAATTCTTACAAAAGTTTTCTTTAAAGCTGAACTTCTGAAATCTTTTCACTCGTTTCCCGAATATTTACTAGAACGTTTTTGGCATTGTATATGTATCACATTGGGAAATAAAACCTTTAAAAAATCACTGGCGAATGGAAAAACTACGCAATATAGTCACTCCATAGGTTAATTCAAAAGTCACCAAAATTCGGCATGAATATACTTTGGAGGATGGGAATGTGTACTTCAGAACGATTATTTTAAAGGCAATTTACTTATAAAAAAACAAAATTTTAGTATTATCCCCCGTTTTTCCGTAATTATTATAGCACAAGAATTATTTTTACCCTATATTAAAATTCAAAAAAATATGTCAATAACGCAGATATATAGTTGTACATTTTTTTTCTAATTTTAATCAATTTTTAATGTATCTTACAACAACAGCTTTTTATACTTTTGGTGCAATGTTTTCATTTTTGTCTCAAATACTACATTCTAGATTTTAATTCCATTTTTAGTGATTAAGATACAAAAAATCGCCTTATTTTCTAGAAATATTTTTTGTTTCAGGTATGCTTTTACTAATATTTTTGAAGTTCTAGGGCATTAATAGTTTAAGAATGTCCTTTTTAATCAATGCCGCTGCTTCCTATATAGATTTTTAAAAATGCATTCTTTCTCTTTTAGTTTAAAGTTTAGTTTTTTTATTACAGCATATCGAATTTTTTATTTAATCAGAAATTTTTATTGAATAAACCTTTAAGATATTTTGCGTATTATTAAATATATTTTGTAATGCAAGTCAAGATTCAATGTTGAATTATTCTTTCTATTCCTAGATATTTTTTTAATAAAATATGCCTATTTTTAAAACGTGTCTATTTCACTTCGCATATTTCATGTTCATAAAGTTGGAATTTTGCAATTAATTATCAGATAATTACTAATTTCTTGATTCCATAGTATTTAAGATCGAAAATGCTGTACAATTCTTTGATATTTCAGTTATTTTAAAGATCCTAACTTTGAAAAGGTGCAAGAATTGATACTAATCAGAGGGCGCCATCTATTAACCGATTTCAGAAATATTAGTTTTTAGATTCCATAATATCCACAACCATGAACTATGAAATATATTAAAACCTAAAACCAGAAAATGTCGAAAATAAAAACAGCTCCAAACACGATTTTCTTAATTTAAGAATAATTATGACATAAAAAAATTTTATCGAAAATCTTTCAATATTATAAAGAAATTAATTATTAAAATGAAAACAAGAGAGGAAATTCGGACAATCATTTAGAAAAAAAATGAAATATACAATAAATGTTAATAAAATCTCAACTTATTTAGAATATTTCAATCAAAATCCAAGGAATTTAAGGTTTAGTTTTGATAAATACATTCTACATCAAAGATATTTGAAAGTAAGAATATTAAAACAAAGTATTAAAATATTCGTCCTTAGAAACTGAAAATTACTAATGTAAATTAAAATATTTAATTTTCTAATAGAATATTAAGAACATTGATAATCCATGGATTAGAATACTTATTCTTAGAAATCTAGTATATTAATAGAAGGAAATTTTCTTCACGACGATATTTTATATAATTGTTAATGATATGGATACACGCTTAGATTATCGTCCGCTTTAATATAGAGGTTTGAATACGGCTTTGCAATGGTAAAACGATAGTGCTCGCTTCCTGGTTAAGATTTAGGTGTTCCACGTCATCTTTTAAGCTGTTCTGAATATCATAAGACAAGTTTCTTGACATTCATTAAAAGTTGAAATATATGTATGCGATTGTATAGAGTATTTATATCAGAAATTAGCTCTTTCAAAGTTTCGTTTTAGCACACAAATTTTTGATTAAAAAATTATTTATAATGAGGGTTAACAATATAACAAGAGTGTAAGAATTTTTTTCATGGTATAAGAATATTGTTGAGGCTAACCAGAATTTTAAAGGTATTGAATACGAAAAAAATTGGAATATTTGCTCTACTAGAATAAAAGGTAATTTACTCCACTAAGAAATTCTATTTGCCTGATTAGAATACTGATATATATAAAGACTACTAAAATCTGTTGCAAATATTGAGTCACTTTATATTACAGACAGAAAACTATAAACACATTATTTATTTGTGATAACCAATAAAATAACAAATAACCGGACTTTGAAATATCATAAATGAAAGCTTACCTTGAAATAATTTTATTCGAATCGTCCTCCGACGTTGTTGATGACCAAAAATACAATCTTATGCCTCTGTGCGACTGTGGATAGAATTCTTCCATGAGATAATCTGTCCCATTCATGGAATACGAAAGTCTTAACATTGTTGATGGCTAAAAATATTATCTTAAGCCACTGTCCTATTGTGATTGGAATCATTCCATGAAGTAATCCGTCTCATTCGCTGAATTCGTAAGCTTCAATATAGGCTAAATTACTTGACCAGCTTTTAATTAAGCCTCTAAAATGCACCTATGTAATAACTTCAAGGGCTTCGATATAATGAAATAGTGGGCCAATTTTCTTACTAGATAAAATTTGAAGAGTTGTCATGAAGTCAATCCTTCTTCATTGCGATGGTGCCGAATTTTGTAAAAATATCCCATTCGTTTTGGGACATAAGATTGCAGCAATAAATACGTAGCCAATAAATCCTGCTTGTGATATTCTGCAGTTTTGCCACATTATCGATGAATTTCAAAGATTATTTTCCTTTGTTTAAAAACGGCAGTTCAAATCACATCATTCACGTTCGAGCTATTGCGAGTAATAGAAGATCACGCCTACTCCAGGAAAAATCACATGACCACAATGGGACAATGGGAAATGGTTGTCCCGACGGGACAGCCGTTTGCCATTGTCCCTACGACGTTGTCTCAACTGTTTAGACAAGGACAATACAGAGACAACAGTTGTGCGCAATTATTTGTCTCGTGTGAACCCACCTAAAGAGTTCAAATGCTTTAAGGTTTGTTGATAAAAACTGTTTATGGTTTTAACATATTCGGGGATTTTTAGTTGCAAAGGTAGTTATTGTCGCATTCACAAAAGTATGCCTAAATTTTGTCATCTGTCAAAAAGTTTCATTTTGAAGGAAAATATATAGATGTTGATAGAGATGAAATTCCTTGAATCTGAAAAATCAAAACTCATTTTATTCCAAACAAAACATACAATTATTGAATACTTTCAGTAATGAAGTAAAAGATTGCCTAAATTATCAATTTCTTTGCATGTATTACATATTGAGCTCATATAAATGTATTACATATTCACATTTATTTAAAAGTTCTGGCGTTAATAATGTTTTGCTAAAACAGTTCACACGAATAATATTTTCCCATTTACTGCTTGTCCATTTTGGGAACACATCGGCTTAGTGGTAAGTGCTCGGCTTCGGGACTAAAGGATTCGAGAGCCTATTCCACTAAAGATCCATCGTGTATTCGGGCCTGATAATTTAGGCCAGGCTTAAATCTGGCGTTGGGTACCAAATTTCATCCTATTAATGTGGTGTGCTATGTTTGGAAAGGGGTTGCCAGCTCAAGTGTCACCCTCATCATCTGACGGGGTTCAAAATTTCATCGAAGTTCCTTCCTAAATAGTCTCCGTGTTGTTTCTATTAACAATACATCAATATAATATAACTGAACTAAACTAACCCTTAGCTCGCTTTCTGGCTCAGAGGTAGCGCATCTTTCTCGTGTTCTGGGAGTCCCAGGTTCTAGTCCCGGTATGGCCATGGTTGTTCTTCTGTGTGCTATCTGTGAGATGTGTTACTGTGCCCCCTGTAAAAAGGGGATGTACAAGCAAATGTGGTGAGTGTGCAGCTAAGTCGTACTCTTGGCCCTACTTCAAAAACAAGAGACGCTCCTTTCGGCTTAAATCTGCTCATGTATCACGGGGTGCTTGTCTATGGCAAATGCCATAAGGAACAACAACTAAACCTTAACCATTTATTTGGAATCTTATCATGCATTTCTTCAAAACACTTGTTATGTTTAAAATTTATTTAATATTAAAAAATATTTTTCAATACAATCCAATAAAAGAACTGACTATGTTCTATGCTTGATTTTGCGATATAAACCTTTTAGGAATAACTGAAAACTGGTTGAATACACGGCATCTTTTTCAGCATTACAAACCTTTTTAGAGCGATATATGGGGATAACAGCCATTGTAGCTATAAATCCCAATAACTTACATCTTTCAAGTAGAGTGAAATAGCATCCAATGGAACTATTATTCTGCCAACACTTTTACTGATGTGTTGGCTCATCACTTTCTCCATCTTTGTGTCGTTTTTATTACTTGGGTAACAATAAGACCTTTTATTTTTCTTTTGAATAACGCCCAAAGAACATTTCTCCATACATGATAAATTCCATATTTCTGTGATTCACTTTTTGCTCTTCACCATTTTATTTGCAGGGTTTTTTAGATTTCTTTGTATAAATTCAATTCAAAAATTATTCTCATAAATTTTGCTGCTCTCTTTTAGATGAATTGAGCACTGGCCGCCAAGCCTAAATAAATTTTTACAGCTATTAGTATCCAATAATCGATTTACAGTTTTTATGATAAAATCATGTCATCTTAACTTCTTAAAAAATTTGGTTGAAAAAAATATTTGATCAACGAGCTCTTAGACTGTTATTCTTTGCACTTCATCCTTAAAATAATTCATAATTTTTATTTTATATAAAAAGCTGTCTGCACTAATAAAACCTTGCCAATAACAGAAACAGAAAGAAAATTTGTTTTATCGAATGACTAAAATGAATTATAGCTTCCTGGAGAATTACAATAGTTAATAGATGAACTCCTATAAATTTAAAATCGGCTGATTTTGTAAAAGAAAGTTTGCACATCACGTGTTACACTGCAAGGTTATTAGGGTTTGACTTCTGAAAAAGATTGGGTATTTTTTAAATCAGTAATAACGGTGGTGGTTTTGTAATATATTATATTAAGATTTCTTTTTTCATTAAACGCAAACTGAGTTTGGATTTTTACATTCTAGAGGATTAGGTTCAAATTCTGAAAAACGCTGTTATCAAGTTGAATTACTTTACTTGGGTTTCAGTTGAAATCGATATCCAACAACAAACCATAATTTGAGATTATGCATTTTGCAAGCCGATAAAGGGTATTTTTGATTAAACTCTTCTATTTAAGTTAGCGAGTTTCATTTTTGTAAGGATGGAATTTTGTAATCGATTTTATTCTTACTTCTTAAGACACAAGAATTCTGAAATTTTAAAAAGTTTTTGATTCATGATGACAACAGAATATATTTAATTATTTCCAAAACGATTTAGCGTATCATAATCAATTAATATGCTAATTCTAGATAAAAATTCATTTCGTATAAGTGGCATCTGTTAAAATCCAATTTGAGAAATATTACAATTTACATCTCATAATATTTGTATTCATTAATCATTAATCCTAAAAAAGATTAGCCGTATATGGCTGCCAGATATTTCGCCGGTATAAATGAATGTTAAAATTTTTAATTAAATATGAATACAACTTGGTCTTAAGAGCTTCTTCAGAAAAATATTTTTTAGCTTAAGTTTTTGATAGACATATACTATTTTATAAGCCATTCTATTCATTTTATTATACATTTACCTTATTTATTGCAAGATCCCCTAAAATTAGTAAAGAAGGGATATACTATATTATTTCTGGCCGTTTTAACAATGTAACTTAATTTCTAACCAAAAACAAAGCAAAATTTGACATTTATACCAATGTTTATAGTAGTTTCCAATATAGATTTAAGTCAATTATAGATTTTTTATAGAATGAATTAAATAACCACTTGCTTTCCTAAAACTTACTTTCACAATAATGATTTATGTTAAGAATAGAAGTTTAATTTCACTATTTTGCACTCCTCACTGATTTTTTTTATTAATATCGACAATAATTTGAACTGTAAGATAAAAACGAAAAAATATCTGCAACTTTTAAGATGACTTTGACTTGAATATAAACATTGAGGGATATAGCGACAAATGCTGTTATCCCATAGGAGCGAAAATGTTACAGTTAAAGGATATCAAAGTACTTGAGGGCTTGAATAAAGAAGTTTAGATGTTATTTGCTTGCGAGAGCTTGAGACAGAAGAGAGGCAAAAGAAATGTTCGACTGTTGGAAGTTAAGTTTTTTAAAGAGCGCTTCTCTGTGGAGAACATATTTTGAGCATTTTAACAAGAAGTGGCAAATGTCGTTGTCTTCGTGACATTGGATGCACAAGGGGTTATCTGAGAGATTGAACCTGTGGAGAAGACTTGGAGTAATGATCATTTTACAAATCACTCGTGCAATGAGTTTATGTTGAATCCTACTTCTAGTCCAATTAGTGATTGTGCTGATATCCGGGAAATCCCCGATCAAGGCTAGATATTTGCTCCTGTGATAATTATTTGAGGCGATTTTATTTATTAAAACTATTATAAATGTATTATTTTTTTTTATCTGTCTGAGTCGACTGATTCAGCATTATAAAAAGTAACGCAAGATTTGAATTTACCCCCATTTGTGCAGTAAAGTTTTAGGAACTCTATTAAAAAAAACTTTGACCGCTGATAGTTTAGGTTTAGTAAAAATGGGACATTACTAGTTAGAACAATGTGTTTTCATTGTTGATCAATATTTCAAAAATATTGAAAGTTTAGCGACGACAGCTTGAAAGTTTCAAGATTCGCCTCCTAGATCGTGTAATTTCATACCATCATATTTCTTTTTAAGGGGTTATTTGAAGTCAAAGGTCTATGCCAACAAGCCCGCGTGCATTGGAGGAAGTTCAACACTGTATCAACAAAATTCGTCCATATTTAAACAAAATAAACATGGAAAATTTTGACAAAAGAATGTATATGTGCCAGCAAAGCAGTAGGTGCCATTTACTCTCTGTATTATTTTATACCTTAACCCTATCCTGTGTAATCTTCAAATCTTGCTTTAACACGCTGTTCTATCGTATAACGCTTCAATTTTACTAACCCTAAGGAATCAACTGTCCAGTGACTTTTTAATATAGTTGCCAGCACTTCACTGCACAAATAGCAGCAAATTCAAATCTTGCGTTAATTTTGGATTACCCTTTACAAGGTAAATAAAAACTTTCGCGAGTAAAAATAACTTAAATCTATTGTACCATCCTGTTAAATATATTCTTTATTTGTATTCAATTATAAAATTGTTTTGAAATATAAAAGCAATCTTAAAAGAAATAAAATACACCCATAATGTGCTGAAATAAGTTTTTATTGTAGCAAATCAGTTAAAAGAATTCGAAATAAAACAAAAGAGTTACTTTAAGGGAAACATTATAACTGACGGTTATATTTACCTTTTTACCACCCAACGAAAAAAAAAGAAAACTTTACAAAATTACAGCCCATTTATATTTAAAACGGATCTTATCTCCCATTTTTCCTTCAATATGAATAACAACTTTTAATGAAAATCTACTAATTATATTAGGTAGTTCATAAGAAATATAGGATAGAGATTATATCCTGTAATTCCTATGAACTATCTAAATAGTTACAATAAATTATAAAAACAAAGTTAAAATTTTAATTTAAAATAATTTTAAGACATTTTTATTGGCACAATAGACAGTAGAAATTTCTTATATATGAACTATTTTTCATTTTTGATCTTGATATCAAATTTTTTCTCAAACTTATTACCAGGCAACACCATTTGTACGTAATGAGAATTAAATTGAATTTAACTGATGATTGACTAAAAATTAAATTCTAAAAATATAAAAATAATATATTATCTTCCATAGCATAAATGTGTACAATTTTAAAACATTAATATATTAGAGAGTGAATGAAAAATTGATAAGAAAATTTCCTCTTTGTAAGCTTATAACAAGTCTAGTTAAATAAAATAACAGTTAAAAAATGAGAAAATGAAAATGGACATTTTTTTCATAAAGACAAAAACTATAACTATTTTCGGAGCATTTATTAATTAATATTTACCCAGAGGTATTGTTGATAATAAATGTTGTTCGACAATAAAGAGTTTCCCTCCTGTATTAGAGACCCAAAACGCCTGCCATTTTGCATAGAGAATTATATGATGTATTTCATCAAATCTCCTAGATATATATTGACATACAGAGGCTTCAAAGTTAGATATTTATTGA
>JAOUZG010008502.1:223989-246202 GCA_026289955.1 Argiope argentata | reverse complement strand
CAGAGGCTTCAAAGTTAGATATATATTGACATACAGAGGCTTCAAAGCAATAAGTGATATCCATTCCAGATACTTTTTCAGAAATAAAATAAATTATTCTGAGTTTCAGATATCAGATATTACAGAACGATATACCTGGTGTTATTGGAGTCAGAAGATTTTAAAATTCAAAATTTTTTAAATTGAAAATTGTCGTTACAACATTTGGCTGTAATCTACAATTCTCTTGGTTTTATCTTTATGATAAAAGGTGTTGCAATTTCGATTGTCAGATGCATTTTCTAAAGTTAAGACAGTTGCATTTACTATTAATATTTTTATAATACTATTATTGAGCCATTGATTGATAGAGCAAAAATAGATTGGAATGTATACATACCGAAAATGCGTCTTAATCATTGATATCTTCCACCTTGCTTGATTGGATTGATTAAATAGAGGCTGGATACTGATATCCACCGCACAATTTTCCGACTACGCCGCTACGCAAGAATTGGAATCTTTCTTGTAAGGCATTAGACAGGTAATCGGGAGTAATCTACAAAATTGACTTCATGTTTCACTATTTGTACGGCATCAGAATTTTATTTAATTTATGATTAACTGGTTATTAAATTCTGAAAATATTAAAATAGTATATTGTCCTGCAGAACAGACATATGCAAAATTTTAAAACGCTAATATATTAGGAAGTGAACAAAAAATCGATAACAAAATTTCATCTTTATATGCATATAATAAGTCGAGTTAAATCATACTTACTAAGTCGCCACACAGGGTCGGAATTTTTCTTGTAAGATATTAGACTGGCAATTGTGAGAAATCAACAAAATTTACATAAGGTTTCCATCGTTAAATGTCTCCTATGAATCTTATTTATACATAATTTTACTAAGGCATATGTTGTTTCTGTTTGAACTTTAGAAAAATGGAATAGAGATATGATCATGGCCATCGAATATTTTCGTTACTTTCAAAATTGCTGCTTTATAGAGTTGTTGCTCTACATACCTGAGAAAGCAATGAGAGGACATTTTATCCAGTCAGTGGCTGCAAACATGTTCCTGGGCTTGGGAGGAACATGAGGTAGGGATGATATAGAATGCCCATTGAATATATCATTATATGTTCAGGTAAAATTAGTTGAAAATCCTCACTACTGTGTTTAATAATTTATCATATATTGTTAAATATGAAACGGCAGAATACATGGAGAAAAAATCCCAATATTAATTGAATAAATATTTTTCTAAATTGATTTAAACAAATAGTAAGGTAAGATTTAATTCATATAGACTGAGATTTGCAAGAAGTTGTTCAATTTTAAAACCATTGACCTTGCAACCACAGCTTCCAATTATAAGTTTAAATATGAAATTACTTACAAGCAGAATGGTATTACATGAGAAATCAGTTGGTTTTTTAAACTATGTTTCATATGAATGTTCCTTTGCTGGTAAATATTACTTGCAAATAATCGTGAAAAATAATTTTCGCATGCGTGTAGTAAATGCTTCTAATTGCTTATTCAAATTTTCTGAGATAAAAGACCTATTTACTACACAGTAATACAGATTTTTAAAAATGTTAAGTTACATTTAATATAGCTTCTTCTAAAGCACTGTCATTAACATATTTTTTCAATTCCTATCATTAGTTCACTCTCTCCTTATATATATCTTATTTAAATTTTCGATCGTTAATAAAATAGTTTTTATTCGTCCATTCAAGTTCAAATATATTTTTTAAAACTTGTAATGGGTGGCACTTGATTTTAATACAGTTTTTTTTAATTTTAATTCATTAGTTAAAATTAATTAAATACTAAATCTTTAAATAGAATTTTAACAGTTTGTAATGAAAATTGAAATCAACAGGCTCTAGCTCAATCGATAAAATGCAAGGATTTCAGTATTTTTCACATGAAGGTGAAGAATGAGAGTTCAATTCTGGCAAAAATCAATTTTTTGATAAATTATTTATATTGATTGTAATTATTTAATAAAAAGTAACTAAAATAAAAAATTTATTTGTTGATGCAAGAAGGAATTGACTTCAAATTTTTTTTTATATTACTTGTTTATTTAAGAATAAATGGAATTGTTATTTTCATAAAGGTTCAATTTAGTTAACTTTCATTTTTATTTCGTAATATGTACACTTTGTAATTGCCTGTAAATTGATTAAATTGAATTCATATTTTTCTGTAGTATCCAATAACAAGGGTGAAATTTTAAGAAAAAAAATGCATAGCATATTAATTAACAACTTAAAAAGTCAATAATTTGTGTGAACAAACTGGTCGTCAAAAGGCGATTAGTAATAATTTAATACTTGACTTTCGTTTTTATTGTCAATCTGGCTTTTATGTCTAATTAATTAACAAAATTACAAACTAAAGTTATCATTTTACATTCCGTATATTACAACTCAAGCTTCTATCAACCTATAAAAGTTAGATTTTTCTTTGATTTTCACATTGTTTGAATGTATAAAAACAAGCTCCAATCCCTTTAAAATGAAAAGCAAATTTCCACCCTTGATTTTCGTTCAAATTTCAGGAAGGAGAAAGAAAGGTGCTTAACACTGGATAAAAATGACATTTATCAAAAAATGATGAATTGCATTTAAATAGAAATGTTGTTTGCTGATAAATTTTAATTCCTCTTTTATAACAAAAAGATATTAATCATGAATAGATATACCAAGGAAAATTAGAATATCGACTTAAAATACAAATAAAATGTAATATTTCAAAATGCAGAAATGTACTGAAATATTAAAATCATTGTTTTCATTCTTTTAGACTGCAAGTATGCCCAGAATACTGAAGATATTATGTTGTCTTCTACTTGGAGGATATACAATTCCAAACATCTGTAGTCAAAAATTATTCCCTAATGAAGAAGATATCAGAACTCTGCCTAATAGATCAAGACCACAGTGGTCTCAATTTCTTTTTCTTGGACCTCAGAACACTCAAAATCATAATTCTAACGGATATTTCTATCAAATCGATCCATATCAACAATCACAGTATAAAATTCTTACACCTAATGAGAGAATAAGAGTTCCTTCGCTCATAAATCAAGTGAAGAATTCACGATTATACGAGCAAATAAACATTAAAGAAATCCAAGAACCTTTGAACGGCCAAGTTATTCGAGATTTTCCTCAAGGAAGAAATTTGCAATCGAATTATCAACAAAGGCCCCCTAAAATTCAAAACAATGGCTATTTCAGAGGAGCTACTCAAGAAATAGAAACTGTAAATCTAGAGACAAATGGATTTAAAATTCCAAACAAAAGAATTCAGAACAGTGCCTCAGTTCCAGTGAAGGCTGAACTTAACGAGCAAACATACTTTCCTCATCAAAATTATGAACAGATCAAAATGAATGCTGACTCTCTTCAACTTCCCAGAGATCCAATCAGAGAAAATCAGAACCAAAGAACAAAATTACATCTTATTCCAATTCAAATAGATGCGGCAACCAACGGGCAAATAGGCCTTTCTCATCAAAATTTTGAACATGCTAAAATTAATGTTGAATCTGAGCAGCTTTCCAGAATTGCACAAAAAGAAAATCAGAATGAAACAATAAATATCAAATCTGAAAAGTTTTCTGCTATAGTACCGAATAAAAAAATGTGCGATGTAGCCTCTTGTCTTAATAACTCTGCTGTGTCACCATTAGAAAGTAATACAAATGGAATTAAAAATATATCTCCGATCGTTTCTCATAAAACCAACTCTTCTATGCAACTTGACAGCTCGCAAGGACAAATTATGAATCAATCACCATTAGTAAGAAACTCGACTCTTCGTTTGACTCCAGGAAGTATTAAACACCAGAAATCCCAACAAGCCTTTATTCATTCAAAAGTGAAGCCTTCCCAAATTTTTGGAATAAATCTAAAATTGCAAGGAAATCATACAAAATTTGAAGACACACAATCCTCAAGATTTGTTACTACTCATAAACCAAAAATAAAAAAGCTTCCCACCACAAATCAAAGACATGAGTCGCAAAGAAATTGGCGGAAAGTTGCACCAAATCAAAGAATACAACGTACTCAGAATAAGCAATTCATTCGAGATTTTATCGAATCTACATCAGAAAGATCTATAACTTTTGCTAAACAGATTCAGCAGGAAACTACAACAGAAATTTCTAAATTAGATTATCCAGATGAAGATGCAATCTTTTCAGATTCGTTTTCCACGGCACTTTTTGGCCAACGTCTAAGATATGTAAAGCCGTTATCTCAAGAAAATAAAAAGGAAAATACACAAAATCTTCCTTCAACTAATAGTAATTCTTCTAAATCAGAAACTTTTCAAATTTCTCAAATGTACCCTAACACAGTAAATAATATAAAGAGAAAGCAGCATGAAAGCTCGTTAGCTGAGTTTAACAAAGAAATATTCAATTTGTCCTGGAATTCTGAACGACTAGAAACTAAAAATGAATCTCGTAACTCCGAATTTGAAGAGGATTTATTACAAGAAAATATTCCCGAAATCAGCAGTGTTAAGTCTAATACACCTGGAATCGACAATGATAGTCTAAAGCTAACCTCTCATTCAAATTATATGCTTGATGGAACCACAGGAGAAGAGTTATACACAACAGAAACTATTCCGAAAAGAAAATTAAAACCAAATTCTTTTACAACAATAAGAAAAATTGGAATGAGTGCTGAACACAACGGTGGTAAACAGAGGCCAAAGCTACCAGTTCAATCTTTCAGTACTCGTCAAAATACTCCTATAAGGAAAACCAATCCTTTGATTTCTTCTCAGCTCCAACCACAAAATATTTCCTACAATAAATCAACATCAATTCCTGCACATTACAGATCTGCTAATCCAAAAAATTTTGAAATAGAAGATTTTTACAGACAAGAGAGGCTTGATAACGATATGAAGAACACGAAAAATCTGAATAATAATAAGCAGAAATTAAATATGGATTTCCAGTCTCTCCGTTCTCAGTCGGTTGAAATAGAAAGAGAAAACAATCCTTTGGATTCTCCCCAGTTACAGCAAGATAATACTGAATCTTACGAATTAACAGCAACGACTGAATTTCGGGAACCAACGGGGCCAAATATTTCTCAAACAGATTACATTAAGAGTTTGAAGAATGCAGTGATAAAATTAAAAGTGCAAGTACTTCCAAGCACGGAGAATGAAACTTCAGAAAAAAACAATGCCGAAATAAAACCCCATTCTGTTCATCACTTACATGTCTTTACGAATGTTTACAGTAAACTTCCACCAAATCAAATTCAATCCTATTTTGGTCCTGTGAAGCAATATTACATTTCACCTTCTCATTATCACTATCCTAAATTTTCCTATGCATCAGATCATCTATCTAATGCTCCAACTTCGTTTTCCTTGATTGCTCCTTCTTTTCAGGAATGGCAGCAGCTAGAAAGAAATAAAACACTTAAATCTACTATTAGAGATCAAGAACAAATAATAAATGACTCTGGTCCTCCTCTTTCACCAAAATCTAAATTTAATAGAAATGTAGACTTCACGCTGACAACAGAGACTACAACCCCTCAATCACTTGAAATAAAAACTGTTAAGAGTGCAAGTAATAAGCTTGAAAAGATTAGAGAGAAAGAAGAAACAGAAACAAGCTCTATAGTTATTTCTGCTGGTTCTCCTCATCAAGTGTTCCATTTTAGATTACCTGGAAGTTTTAAACCCGTAATAAATGTGATATCTTCTAAAGCATCAGAACTTCCTCGAGAGGTAAATGACAGGCAAAAAAAATTTGAGAAAGATAATCATAGAAAAATGCAATTTTCTCCAGCACCAGAAGTAACAACAAATTCAGAAATAAAATGCGATACGTATTCTTTTTCTGGTTCATCAATAACTTGTCATAGTTATTTAGAAAATGAGGATACCAAATCATATACAACTAACACTGAAAGCAAAAACAAAGATCGCTTAATTGTTACTGAAACTTTGGCAGTACCAAATCAATATGGAAGATACAAACATTTCAATGCTACCAGAAAAGACCCTTACTTAACAAACTCAGGTAATCAAAAGTCTGATCTTCAGATTGAAATTCCTACCACTGTAAATGTAAAGCAACAAAACAATTTTTATAGAAATAATACTATGGATAAAAAAGCTCATATAATTTGGTTTAAGCATCGTGAGAGTAAAAATGAGTCTAGTTTGGCAAAAAGAATTCCCACAAAATCAAAGATACAAAATGATTTGTACAGAAATCTTAACGAAAGTAGAGGAATCTCTACTTTCCAATCCATAAAACTACCAAATAATTCTAAGAAATCTACTACTAATTCAGCAAGAAACAACGACACTTTTAATTTATACGATATAAAAGCACCAAATCCAGATAGAAATCCTCTCTATCTGCAAATCAAAAATACTTCTGTCAACACTAGAATAACAGAAAAAGCCAATAATAATTCACAAAACTCTGTCATTCAACCATTGATGAAAAATTTTCAATCTGGAAATAAATTCGAGTCTCTCACTATTACAGATGTCAAGAAAAATAATGAAAAATTAATTGATCATCCCAAACCGGAATTTCAGCTTGTGAAACCAGATCATTCAACCTTATTAAAACTTTCGCAAATGGCAAATTTCAATCCAAATAAAGTTCACCTGACAAAACTAACTGAAAACAGTGATGACATTTTAAGTGATTTAGAGGAGGAAGTTAAATATCAAGTTAATAAAACAAAAGAAAATTTCAAAGATATTGCTCTATTAGAAATTGACGAAAATAATGCAACAACAGTTGAGCCGCACACTTTTATTACTGTTACAACTGATAATTATAATGAGATCAGAGAAACTACGACAATCAAATACCAAAACATTTTGGAAAATAAAGTTTATATATCGGTCACAAATGAAACCGATTTTATGAAGAGTAGAAACGAAAAATCAAAATTAGAAGACATGACTTCTAATAACATAAGTGAATCAACATTAATGAAAAACTCCAATTTACTTCTAGAATATGTAAGTGCCTCGGCTATCTTGGAAGATGCTACTACGGAAAAACCAACTAATGTTGAATTTTCAACAAAACAATCAAATGAAATGAAACCCATAGTTGAAAGCATTCCTTTCTCTGAAGAAGCAAGCATAGGGATGATGAAAATCGAAAAGAAAAAACCAGGAACAAAGCCCTCAGTAACATTTAATAACGATTTGTCAACAAACAATACGGAAAATAATGTTAAAATAAACGAAGAATTCAACCAAAATATAACACAAAGCTTGAATATCTCACATAAATCTCAAAATGTTTTACTGTTTGAACAATTATTAAATATTTCAATACATTCCAAAAGCAAAAATTTATCGAATGAAGAAATATTAAAAATTAATCAAGTGAATAAACCTGAAGCTTTCAATGAGGATAATTTCACAAGAAATGAATACATCATCTTAACAGAAGGAACTACAATGAAAAGTCGCACTTCAAACTTCACAGAGGGAAATGATAAAAATGATACTTTTTCAAATATCCCCAACAACAAAATTGCACAATCATTAAATGAAAGCTCGTCTCAAAATAATAAAGAGCTCACGATAACGAACAAAATGGAAAGTGGTGTAAAAACACCAGTGAATCGTATATCAAACTTTAATGCGCTGCAAAACAATCAAAATTTAAATTTAATAAAAGTAACACAGGAACCATTTACAGAGCTAAATACCACAGAAAATGGGACTACTCTAAGTATTGTCGTAACGGAAAAGCAAATGCCTCGTATGACTGATGACTGAAAAATAATTGTTTCTGATCCTTTAAGGATATATACACAGACGGCAAAAAAGTTACGATGATATAATATTCCTTTGACAAATCGTTTATTTTCAACATGAATAAGCGGCAAGTTTTTCTTAAGTGACGAGGTAACGTATAAGTTCAAAATATCAAGCAGTAATAATAAGAGGAGAAAAAAAAATCCTGTATGTAGTTTCGATCCCCGGAAAAAAATGGGCAAAAAATGAATATAGCTTTTATGAGCAATAATACCGAATGACTTCTGAAAAATATAACATTAATTTTATTTGTGTTTTGCAGTAATCAAAGATTTATTAATGTGAATGACTAAAACTGAAAATTTAGTTTGATATATAATCATTGTATATGAAAATCCTATATGTTTTTTTAATTTTCTTTTTTGATACAAAAATTAATCCTGACTGGCTGCTTTTTTTAAAAAATGTATTACGTGATGATGAATATCATATTTTATTTGCATATTAAATCATTTCATTAAATAGTGTGACTGTAAATATGCGAATCAACAACTAATAAGTTTTGTAAAAATTTTCAATGTAAAGAAGCAATATTTAACGCATTCAATATACATAATATAAATTGTTAAACTACTAAACTAATGTATTTGTGATTTCTTTTACTATTCATAGAAAACAGCCGTGCCTATTAATTACTATTTATATTTCAGAATACAGGATAAATCATACAAAATGCAGCTTTCATCAATTTTGCAACTAGATTCCTTTTCCCTTATATTTTCTATGCAGTGTGTGTGCGCGTGTTTTAAGAAAAATGCCAACTGAGGTTTTTTAAAGGCTTACGTTATTTTATCAAGCTAAAATAGCAGGTCTTCTAAATTATCTTATAATCATATAGGAATTCTTGATGTTTAAAAGAAATAGATATTTAAAAATCGAATAAGAGTCGTGAAATCTACAGTCATATATCTCAGTCATTTTATAATTACAAGAAAGTAAAAATAAATTAATAATTTCAGATAATTATCATGGCAATATGTAGAAAATTGGCAAAATACAAACTTGAAAGTAATTTTCTAACAGTAATTATAATTTCAGGATTATCAATATCTTATAGATTTTATCAGGGTGTCCCATCAGTTTCTTCCGCGCTGACTTTAGCGTGATATGTTTAAATAAACATCCAAGTATATCTATTAGCTGTTTATGAAATCGGTTTCAGCCATCCCATACTTCTTTTAAAATATTTTTCGTTTGAGACACAATATCTTTTAAAGCTTTTTTTTCTACATTGCCCAATATCGATAGTCAAGGAAATATTTTCGGCATATTATGGTTCATTGCTTTAAAAAAAGCGATAACACTCTACGACTATTACTTAAGAGAATTGGAGCTAAGTGTTAAACACAAGCGAGTCAAGCGGTAGTCAACACAGTAACAACATTCTCACGATTCCAGTTTAACTTTATCATTCTTGGTTACCTTACCATCCAATTTGAAATCTTCAGTTGGATTCAGATAACTCATAACCCGTTAGTTTACTGAGAAAGAAAGTTGGTGTAATTAGAATGATTAATTAATGCAATGTTTTATGCCAAGAGACTTAAAAACAAAATGTAAGAAATGAATAGATTTGGAAGGCTCATCATTATTCGTTTATTTCATTCTATTACTAAAATGTAATTATCAGTATTACAGAAATAATTCTTAGTTATGGAAGAAAATATTTGAAATTTTGACGGTTATTATCGATTAAATTGTTACAATTAAATGGTTAATGTTTGATTCCCATATTTTGCTCATGGAAATATAGTTACAGACTTCAAATATATTTTTTAAACAACATCAAACAGGAGTAAGTATATATAACATAAGTACTTATGGAGACCTGCAATTAATTAACCTGAATAGAAGGTTCAAATGTCATTTCAAAGATTAAAAAAATGCAGAGACATTTATAAAAAAAAAGCCATTAATAAGAGAATGCACCCTCATTATTATCTCCAAAAAAAGTATTGAGTTCAGAAACGAAATATGTTTACAGCAATGCATTAGAACAATGATTTCAATTACTTGCAAAAATGTTATTAATGTTAAAAATCAATTAGTAATTTCCTTTAACGGAAAAAACATCCTAAAAAAGTATTTTGTTTATATGTGCATATTACAGGTTAAAAATAGTTTCAAAGTTATAACAGTAAACAATTTTAAATATTAATTAGTTGAAATTCATAATAATTAAATTTAATTAAAAATATTTTTTTATTTAGCTGACAACTGGGGAGCATTTTTTAAACATGTTTTAAAATTAAAAAATGAGTGGAATCCAGTTATTTTCTGTAATTTTATACGCACATTACAAATTTCAAAGAGAAACGACTCAAATAGTAAACAGCTTCAAAAGTTTTCATCGACCCTAATAATTACAGATGCCTTTATTTGTAAATAAGAAATTGTAACGACGAAAGTTAATAAAATTAAACAAGATGAACTTCTTAGAACAAACATGTCGTACTTTTTAAAATAGTCTTGCAATCTTAACTTTTTAAGTATGAGAAGACAAGAAATTTGCTAATGCCACTGCTAAAAGAAAGTTTCTTCATTATACACTTTTACAAAAGATTAAAATGCTCAAGTAAATTTATTTCATGAGCAAGATAAAAAAGTTTTTATCACTACTCAAGTGTGCAAACAATTTTTGCTCAAGTCCTACAGCTAAAACGTGGAGAAAATTTATATGAATATTTTCGGGAAAAAAGAGAGAGAAACCAACTACACTCTTTTTCTTTTTGAAATTCAGGCTCTAAAATTTAAACATAAAGGGAATCTGCCTCTATTTGTAAATAAGACATTTACACAACTTTGATTCATTTTACAAACTCTTATCCAGTGTTCTTTTTTTTTCCACACATAATTTTAATGCCGTTATTACGAAAATTCAAGACCGTAAAATTACATATTTTAGATAGAAATATTCAGATAAATTTATAACATATATTTTCATTAGTTCTGAATATTCAAATATGTTGTCACTTTCTAGTTCATAATGTCAAGAAGCTTAGCTATAAAGCATTGTTACCTATTTGCTCATCTTCCAGTTAATTAAAACAATTTAAAATGGATTTTGAGAACATAGTGTATGCTTTTTCAGTCAGACATAGAACCATTACAACTACATCTAATTTATCAAACTACTAATGAATGGCCACATGATAAGCAAATTTACATCTTAAATAAAACAAAATTCATTAAAAAGAGTAAATCTGCACACGAATCTCTAGCTTTACTTCTGATCCAAGTTTGGAAGAATGAAGATAGAAAAGGAAGAGACAAACACAAACTAACATATCTTAATATACACTTTAACAAATGAGCTGTAAATCGCAAGTCAGAAAAATATATTTATATTAAGTTTTAGTTATTTCATATTTAAATTTTAAATTGCGCAATGAGCTTTAATTACTAAATTATTTACCTCTTCAATTCACTGAATATCTCTTATCTTATTTGCCCTTTGAACTGTTTACTTTATAGACAAAAACTGTCTCTTCAGTTTTCACTCTTTCTGGGTTTAAATCATTTTCTAATTATCTACCATGCAATTGCTTTTTCAGTTTACTTTTTAACATTTTGAAATTAAAATTTTGCTCTTTCATGGCATCCACTTAAAATGGAGGCTATATAATCTAAGTTTTAGCATGATTTGGAAAGTGGAGTTTTTTTTGGGAAAAAAAGGTAAATAAAGTATGAAGTTAAAAATTCCATATATTATTTTTACTCATTTCTATCACCCTCCATCATGCAACTCTCTCTCTTTCCCTCGCGAAACTCGGTTTCCTTGTAAAGGGATCTTTTTTATACATAACATTCACAAACACTGAAATTAAAACTAACAACCACAATCGAAATGATGCAGACAGGGACACACTAAGAGAAGAAAAAAAAAAATGCATAACCAAATACAAAATTTTAAAAAATACTGAAAGAAAATAAATATCTAAATTATCCTGGGAGGCGAGAATATACTAATGGAATTGCGGCATGAAATTTCAAACCAATAAAATTTTTACTAATTTTGAAATTCCTTATATATGCTTTATCAAGTTCTTTATCGTAACTAAGAGATCTATCAAATATTTCCGGTTTCTGTCCGGGACAAAATAAAAAATGCAAACAGACATCAACCCATTGATCTTTACCACAATTCAGCATTAAAAAAAGTAAAACTTGAATTTCAAGATACCATAATGAATTATTATTCAATATTCGCACCCCAAAAAACATTCGGAGTTACAGTTGAGACTAAAACAGTGTAACAGGCATCGATTGACGTTTAAATAAACTAACAAAATCGTACCTTTATCTTGCAATTCATTAGAACAGAACGAAAGTCCTTCGTCTTGCTATACAAGGAATGGACTTATTTAAATCCAAAGAAAAGGACAAACAACGCTTGCCCCAGACAAGTATATAATTGATAAAAGACTTACTAAAAAATCTACAAATGAAGGTATATATAAAGTTCTAAGATTAATATTTTATATATCTTAGCTGTTTTTCCGAAACTTTGTCATTATTGTTTTTTAGCATTTCTGCAAATTGCCCAATAATGCTAATGGAACTATCAGCTATAAGATGTCAAAAGAAATAAAAATTGCAGAAATCAGTACAGTGAGAAATTGAGGCTAGGAGATTTCTATCAAATATTATATATATATATATATATACAAAATGAAAATCGGAAAAACACTTGGTTGATATCTTGACTTGAGTATTTTAAATATATAAGCTATTTTGGATCAAATTAATGCAATTTACAGCTCTGAGATCTAGAAGAACATCACACTGAAAATTTTTCAATAGCCATAACCATCTCTCATAAGCAGTGCTAAAAATGACAAAAGTAGAAAATCTCTAAAGCAGAATATTAAAATGGATTGCATTATTTTAGTCAATAACAAGACAAAACCAGGTGTGACAGAAACAGTCAGTTTTGGTAATACGTTGCAGCAAATTCATATGATTTAGATTTTGGTGTTTAGGAAACGATTTTCAATCACTAAGGCATCCCTTACAACATTCATAACAGTGAGGACATTTTTAAAAGTCTCATTTCCAATTCGTCTTTCAACGGCAGCTGCATTTCCACTCGGAAATTTTTAGGCTTATCTGATAATTCTCCACTATAAGATAGACCTAAAACTGAATCTTCGCTAGAATCTTTAAAATAAATAATTTACATTAGATAAAACAAAAGGCTCAATATCTCAAGTTGATATCATTTTACATGTTTGATTCAATTGATTACAACATGCAGGCGACAACTGATTACCCCAAGCGGCTGAAAATATAGAAATTTCTTGTGGAGAATTATAAGAAATTGAGTTGAAGTTTTTTTGATTTTTCAATAAGTCAAAAAACTTTCAATTTATTGATGAACCAACCATCGAGATAAATAAAATCTTTCTGAAACTCTCCATGCAATTATTTAATTCTAGTAAAATATCTTTTGCAATGAAATGGCCCATCAAGATCGAAGCTCCAGAGTTTAATTCAGCAATTCCTTCTTTTTTCATCCCAACCAGGAATGTGTAAATCCAACTGTCCATTCCTAAAGATTTCTAGAACTGTTAACCAAACAAAAGACTATACACATTAAGAACAGTAAAACATCCTTAATGTATACCGAAACGGGAAGTATTAAGGAAGTCTTTTAATGGATCAAAAGTGAATTTTTGACAATTTTGCTGTCTGAAAATTTCTAAGAGAAATTATGAAATCTAATTGCAGGAATTATTTAAATAAAAGCCCTTCAGAGACTTCAAAAACCATTTACGCCTTGCACCTGGGGAGATGTAATGGAAGGTGTGATAGCATTTATTTATACCAGCATCAGAAGATTTCATAATATTTATTGTGTGTATCTTATTGCAAAATGCAGAGAGAAACATGGGTTATTCGTAGCATTTTCACATCGACAACCTCTTCCCATCAGTAGAATACTCAAGGGGAAAAAAATTCAATAACTGGCTTTCTTTGCTCTTCTAAAAGTAATTAATACAAATATCGTCAAGAACCTAACAACAACGCAATTTTTCAAGGACCTAACAAATAATCAAAAAAAATCACCCCTCTAAAATAGCAAAATAAAATTCAAGGAGTTTTTAAGGATTTTTAAGAGTATAGACACAGTTATATTATGGTATCTACTTTGAAAAGATATGTCTTTCAAGCTTTCTCATTTTTTTTTAATAATGAAAGCTTTTCAATCTCTTATCAATTTGAACTTTTACAATAAGTGCAAGCAATGAAAATAAAAAAATCAGTAAAGGAAGATTTCTAGTATTGAAGAGAAACTGTGCTTACTTTCCGATTATATGCTTTGCTTCGATATATTCAAACATTGCTGATTTTTTTTTTCATTTTATATTTCATTCATTTAATGCATAAAATAAAATTATTTACATTTCATTATATGCGACACAAACGTTTTATCTTTAAAAAATTTATAAATCATATCACAAGCATTAAAAGCAAAAAACGCAATTTAATAAAAGTCACTAGTTTAACTAAAAATTTAATAAATATGATTCTAAACAATAATCAATTTAAATGCCTAAAATGAGGGAGGAAAATAACAGCAGCTGAATTTGTTTTCTTTTTATTAAAATTTACCAATTCTATACACTGGGCAGCAGAACTACATATTGATGATTACGATAATTCTTCTTAGTATTTATATCTATATGATACCAATCTGTGAGACAGACTTTGATAAGACTTCCCAAAGTAAACAAGAATTGATTTTATTCCACTAGAATTGTTGAAGACACTGCACTTTTTATCAAAATTAAAATGTATAAAAAATTTAAAAATAATTTTTTTAAAGATTTGTCATTTTGTCTGAAGGAGCACTATAATCAAATTTATAAAAGAAAGAATCAGAAAGAAATACTTCTCTTTTATTAACAGTATAAATCTACTAGAATGAATTTGAACTTTATTGTAACACTGTAAAAAATATACGCAAATGCAAAAAGACAACAATTTCTTATATGAATATTACACTATTCAAAATGAGTATAGAAGTTCAGCTTACATATAATTTAAAATACAGGTTAATTCCATATCATACATAAAAAATCTTCATGTCTTTACACTTCTTTTACATATTTTTTTTTATGTTTCTTAGTGAAATTTTGCAGGTTAGCATCTTTACTGTACTGATACAGGAGTTTGATGCAATCAACAGAAATTTATTACCCACAACTCTATTGAAGAAAACGACTACTTTGCAGAATCTGCAAGAGCAAAAGCAAAGATTAATATCAAAACATTATAAATAGATAGATATATAATAAACACTAAGTTCCGAAAAAAGAGTTATGTTATGATAAACAGATATCGAACAGCTATTCAAACACATGAAATGATCAATTTAGTAAATGTTTCACTATAGAAGTTTAAGAATAATAGAAAAACTGCTGATTATATTTCAATGCGGCATATTGAAAAAAATTTTAAAAGCAAATGCAATATAAAATTAGGTCTCTTTAATCGTTTTCTTACAACAGGCAGGGCAAAATTATATCATAGTATTTAATCAAGCTCTATAGAATTTTTGCCACCCAATAGAAGAAATGGAAAACATTTCAGAATCGTTATCAAGATGTAGAAAGACTTGGTGATATGATTAAGTATTTTTTTAAAAAAGAGCTACAAATCCTTCAAAAACATTTAAGAATAGAATCTTAAAATAAAATAACCAATTTAAAACTAGAATTAAGTTTTACAAATCTAGCATGAGGGTGTCCAACAGCTTACTGTTTTCTGATTTTCATATAGATCATAAATTATATTAGTAACTTTTTTTTTTTTTGCTTCTTCATATTTGGTCTTATGTCTGGTATTTAAGTTATATTTTCTACAACAAACAATGGGTCATTTTATGCTTAACTGAATCAAAACAGAAAAAAATCAGCAAAACAGTATATGAAATAAGTTTTAGAAAGAATATTTATCCTTTTCTCCATGCAAGATATTTATCAAAGTACAAGAATTTTAAAACATTAATGATGCATACAGTACATATAAAAACCTGTTTGAAATAGTGGTGTATATGACAGAATATTAAACTATATATATTTAGTACAAAAAGCCTTTTTATTTTTATTAAAAGTGTTGTACATTTCATTAATCTCAGAATAGAAAAATGCCTATTTAAACTTGCACCGACAATTATACATTGAAAAATTTATATATTAAATGTAAATTTCAATAATACAAAATTTTTCAATGCAATGACATTTATAGGATGAAATAAAAATTTAATAATTGCCTACCCTTATTTTCCGGATTTGATGGATTAACATTTCTATAGGGGTTCTGCCTAAGTTGATCAATTAGATCCGGATTTGCAGCTTGCATCTGTGTAGCTAAATACTGGCCACTAAAGGGGAGAAATAAAAGCACTATATCAAATATTCAAAAAGGGAAAATGTAGGTTAAATATAGATTTTATGTCATAAAGTTCAGACCTGCTTCCACAACATTTAACAAGGGAAAAAAGGCAAAGATTATACATGACATTAAGTGCAACTCACGCTTCAAGTAACATATCCAAACTTCTGTTACCACCTGTAATGGAAGTTGGAGGTGGAGGGGGTGTTTCAGGCACACTTGCATTAACAACTGATGCAGCTTGACTCAATGACCCCCCGAGTCCAGCTGAAAGTCTGAAAATCAATTTTAAATCAGATATTTTTAGGGTCAAGCAGAGGCGGATTTCCAAACAGGCGCATGAGGCGCGCGCCTCGGGACTCATAAATTAAGGGGACTCAAAATTTAGTTCTAAAATAATAATTTAAATTTTGAAAAAGAGGATATTTCTTTTAATAAAACCTTTCATTTTTACACTCTTTTATCACCACTCCCGGTTCATGTATCTCAATCAAAGAATCATGCAATATCAGTAACCTTGAACAGCCAACAATTCTGAGACTGAGAGTGAAGAATCAACCAGGTGAGGGGGGGGGACATTTTACATCTTTTATCTTGTACGAAACTAAAGAGATAGATGGAATATTACGCCCTCCTGTACACTCGGATTCTATGAAGTACCCTTGAAAAACCAACTATTTTGAGAATGAGAGAGTGAAGAGTCAACCAAGTGGGGGGGGAGACATTTTACATCTTTTATCTTGTACGAAACTATATATATATATTGCACACTCGGACCCTATGAAGTACAGGAATGGCTCTCAAGGCAATGAACGTGTTTCTATAGTAGGATATTGGGAGCATTTTATTTAGAGACCTTGGTTAGAAGATCTTGGCTCAAGGAGGTTAGTTTCTCCAAAACATCCTGTCAGCGATTTAGTGTTTTACGTTTGAAAAATATTGATTTTGATTTGTGGTGTGGAAAGAAATTTATTTTTGTGTTTGACCTTTGACCAATGTGAAGATTGGTAAGCATATAATTTTTTAAAACAGTTTCGTTTCTATTTACGTATTTTTGAAATACTGTAAACGTGACTTTATATTTGTTGGCACATTTGAAGGTTTAAAACAGGACTCATTTACAATATGAATCGTTAGGCATCGGCACTGCTGAAAAAGATAAAATAAAATGGTTACTTTCTCCTCTTAACTGAAGGGGAAAAATTTTCAACGTCAAAAATCCAGCTAGTATTTTTTTATGCGACTAACTTTTTTTTTAATGTTTTAGCTATGTTACAGAAAAGAAAATTTGAATCGGGAGCTTCAATACGCAAAAGGCATAAAAAAATGCAGAACGACATAAAAATTTACGCAATAAATGTATTATATCGTTTGAAAAACGAGCTAAAATGGAAAACGGGACAGAAAGAGCAGTTGAGCAACTTGATACAGCATGTGTACCTAAAAAAATCTATGAGCAAATTGAAATGAAAAAAACGTTGTGCAAGCTGAAGTAGAATATGAATTCTAACAAATTAATGAGCGAGTTGAACAGGAATGCGTATTTGAAATGTAAATAAGCTACTCGGCTACCTGCCCTAGCGTCGCAGGTTCATACCGCGACCTTCAATTGCGTCAGATAAATGAGCGTACTGCAGCAAAATATGCGCAAGAAAAAAATCATTGAACAAGCTGAAGTTGAAAATGATTTTGAAGAAATTGGCGAGAGAAGTGGAATTGTATGCAAACCTAAAAAGACAGATGAACAAATTAAAACAAAATAAGCACAAGAAAATGCCGATTAGTGAGCCGAAGCAAAATGCGAATTCGAAGAAATTAATGAGCGATCTGAAAATGAAACAGAAGAATCAACAACTTGTAATTTTAAACAACAAAATAAAATATCAGCTGATTATGATAAAGTTTTAAAACAAAACCAAAATATTTTTATTCCCAAAAGAAGAAAAAAAAAACAGCTCCATTCTATTATAACTGATTTAGTGTATAATGAAATTTTAGGTATGTTTCTCTGAAAAATATTGTGCAACTAAGGTTCAAAATAGCACACCTATTTTTTTAAGAGAACAGCCTTAACACACCCTGAACTTCATCATACATTTAAATACTGCCAAGTAGAAAGAAAAAATAATAATTTTAATTTTCAACTTTATGTACCTAGGTCCCCCCTCGCTCTTTTTTTAACACAAAAAAACAGATGCAGAGCTTAGCAAAGTGAAAAATATGTATAAAGTGTGTATACTGTAAATATAACTGGAGGGGATGGGGGGAGCTCACATTGAATTGCGCCTCGGGCCTCTGAAACTCCAAATCCGCCACTGGGGTCAAGGAATTACAAAAATTACAATCAAATAATGTATTTTTCTGACATTACAAATGTAAAGAGTGAAGAGCAAAGAAAGGCATACAAAATTAATTTAACAAAATAAACATAATATATTTAATCAACAATATTTGAATTAAATGCCTAATATTATGAAATACAAAAAATTCGAAAATCAAGACATTAATTTAATAAAATTTGCATCAATTTCCAATTTTACATTTTTTTTTTCTTTTCTTTTTTTACTATTATCTATTGCCTTCAATCATGAAAAATTTTAACTCCACTTACGCACTGAGGATGTTGGGATCTTGCATGATAGAGGTAGCCTAGAAAAAAAGTATGCATGTTAAACATCTAATGATGAGAACAATAGCTGGAAGGTTAATAAAATATCACTTGTAATATTTCATATATGTACATAATCATATCGCATATTTCTTAGGGGTTTTTTAATAAAATAAATATTAATTATCAGTCTTCTTTGGGTTTATTTGTTTTTAACTTTACTTGAATAAAAGTTGAGTCTTCACAGATGAAAGAATTTCATTTATAAAAAAAAATTAACTTTTGTTTTAATATTATGTAAGAAGTAAATGTTATATTTCATTTAAAATAACTATCTTCATAATTAGAACATTACATCGTAAACAAAAACGTGAGAGCATAAAACCAAAGTGGAAATAAAACACAAAAAAGAACTCAGTTTGAACTTGCATCTTAGTAATAACCCTGCTATTCTGTCCGGTCCATGACCCGAAACAAAATGTATACGTTCAAAAAAATATAGCACAGAGATATTTTCATGAAACTTCTTGCCATCTTTGGAAATCAATATATATATGTACTCCTAGTGAGATTTATGTTCATTTGCATCTCGAAGGAATATTTCTAATTTATACCTAATATATCGTTCGAGTAAATATGACCCGGGTGAAAAATCATTTATTTTTACTCATTCATGCTCACTTTTATTTGGAATGATTCAAAAGAATCACAATAGTCCTAATTTATTCGTTCACGAAATATGTTCCATTCATGCATTGTTTGGTCGCATGACAAAAGAACGCAAACAAGGTCAAAAATTTATATTATTGGCAGGGGACCAAATTATTTGCTCTTATAGCATTATTTCGTTTTTACTGCTGTCTTTCACCTTCAGATCAACTGTAAAAAAAGTTGTGGTTGAGAATGTGAGAGAAAAAATTGCGAATAGCATAAATTTGAGTCATGCTGATATAGCTAAACTAACAGAAGCTTCTGACAGCGAAGAAGTATCCAAATGTGAAAATCATACCGGTGAAGAAATTGAGAATGGAAGCTTTGATAACGATTTTGATATCGGCATACGTGCGATAATGTTCCTCGAAATATTTTGCACCATATTGGGGGTTATTCATTTTGATGATAAATTCACTCGTCAAGAAAGAAGAAATTTTGATAAATTAAGCTGCAGGGCGAGATATCTGGGAAAAAAGGACAGAAATTCTCCAACATTATACAATCAAAATGAAAATATGACTGTACATGAAAAACTATACGAATTCATGGCTGATGTCCTTCCTCACAATATATACCAAGTAGACCATCTTAATTTTGGATTAAAATACAGATTTTATGTGACAGTAAAACTTCAATACTAAATTTACACTAGAAAAGAGCAAAGTCAAAGCCAGAGGAAAATCAGGAAATGCGAGAAATGTGTGATTTTAATTATGGGAATTCGGGGAACAATATTACACGTGATAAATTTTTTTCCATTTAACAAAGAATAAATTCTTCTAAAACGGAAAATTACATACAATGCTTGGCACCATTAAAAAAACTAAATCAGAAAACTTCCTGAAGAAAAAATGCCAAACTAAGAAATTCACAACTCATTTATTTCACAGAAGACAACAGTTGTAAACTGCATTATCCCTCCCTCCCCCGTAAAAAAACCAAGAAAGTTATACTTATGAGCACTTTGCATCATGACAAAGAAGTTAGAAATATACCTGAAAAATAACCATTACTGATCTTAGATTATAATTCAACTAAAGAGGCTGTGGATCATTTTTTTAAAAAACAAATGGACTTGCAAAAGGAAGGAAACAAATCGCTCCTCGTGATAGTATTCTATAATATGCTTGATATTTCTATGTACATTGCACTTTTCCTATACATTTCAACACATAGGAAGGGAACGAAAACAAATTGACTAGACGAAGTCTAATTTTGGAAGAACTGGGAAAATCACCCTTTTTTTCCCATAGATTGAAACTAGGTCAGACCTACCACAAAGTTAGGACTTAATAAAAATAGTGAAATTAATACATAGAAAAAGGGGAAAACGTAGAATCGGGATCTGCTGAGAATACTTCATTGTGAGCAAAATGTGCTCTGTCCATCAAGCGATGACAAAACTAATACGTTATGCAATAATTATAAAAATCACATTTGCAAATTTCAAGTATGATATTACTGTTTAAACTGTAAGTAAAGGTTAAGTTTCAATTCCGAATATTTTTCTATGGTTTTTTAGATACTTTATATTATTAGAACCATTTTTAAACTTAATTACTATTGTTTAAACCATTTCTTAAATGGCATCTTATCATTTACTGCAAGAAAGGTTAATTTTCTGAATCGGGTAATATTGACCCGAACGCTACATATATGGAGAATATACGAACAGAACAGCGGCGTTAATCATACAACCATTAAAATACAACAATGAAATCATAAATGAACCAATTTATAGAAAAATTATGTTTATGTATTTTAATCAACTTCTTCAAGATAAAATTATAATTTCATAATCCTTAACATATCCAGATGTTTAGCAATCAGATAAAATTTACTAAGGTATACATATCTTTTACATACTTACCATATTCCGAAAGGCAGGGTTGCTGAATAAAGTGTGCCAATCGACATTACTAAGGGCAGCAAAATTAGCCTAAACGTAGGGGGCAGAGGAGAAATGCTCACCATTAATGCTTATTACAAACAGCACTTAAAATCAAATGAAAGACAGCCCTTTACAAAATAACAAACTCTTAATTTCTAGAAATATATGAAATATGGTTACTAAAGCGAATGAACTAACATAATTAAGATTCAATAAAACAAAATATCAGCATTTTTAATGCAAAACATTTCTACCTGGTTCAAAAAAATTGTATCAATTAAAATTCTAGTTATAGTGAAACATTATCATTTTAAAATGTCAGAATTATTTCTTTGTTTGATGTTTGTCAGCTATAATACAATAGCATTAAATATGAAAATAATTACAGATAACTTAAATGATTTCTAAATGAAAGCCCTAAGAATTTCTTGCAAACTCATTTTTTTACTAACCCTTAAGGGTTAGCAGATTTCGTTGATGGGAATACAAGTAGTACGAGCTAATTTAGAGTTCGTAGTGAGGAAACCCTTTCCTGTTTAGAGATTACACTGTTTGAATTTGAACATAAATTTTATATACACCGATTTCTAAGATGATATGAAAATGAAAGCACTGCCACGACATCGATTGCAAAGGTTTACAGATTCAGAAATATTAACTTCATTTAAAAAATAAAAGTAAATAATACATAAAAATTAAACCTACTGTCAAAAACAGAACAACTAAGTAATTATTTAATATATATATATATATA